>CM032229.1:171002500-171267500 GCA_019009955.1 Riptortus pedestris | reverse complement strand
AAAAAAACTTCGAAAACGAGTTTCGGCCTTATTACATCCTGAGTCGGCGTGTCACGTACCTTTCCGCGGGCTATAAGCATTTATATCCGAATGACGGGGGTCAAGCTTCCTGGACCATCGGATTCCAGTATTTCCAGTTGCTTGGAGTGGGTGAGAGCGTCTACGGCACGGCATTCGTTATTAGCCCAGCTGTATGGATTTTGTTCAATTCCGTACCCAAAGAACGTTCGACTCCAACGTATGTCATTCGATTGACATTTAAGACTGAGTCTTACTTTCCACGAGGACGTGCTCTTATTGCGGGTGCCATCTCGGTTACGTAACCACCTGTGGCAGATTGGCAGATTCGTCTCAGCATCCGCAGGTGCTGAGAAATAGAGCTTGTACCTGGGAGTGAAATAGGTAAAGACACACTATTGGGCTCACGGAAGTGGTCAAGGACTGTCAGTAAATGTACCAAAGACTAATGATAATAGTTCAATAGCGTTTCACATCAACTGGACTCATAAGGAAATGGACGTCACGCAGGGGCTGCGTAAACTAAGCAGATTTCCCACGTGAAGTTTTACAATAGAGAAATCTAAATACGAGAGCCAAAGAGTTACGGCAAATGACCGAACTAGCTTTTGGCGGGAAATTCAGACATCCGTTATCGGCCCACAATTAACAAAAATACAAATATCTCGGTTAATATTCAAGATAGAAGAATAAATGTATAAACAATATTTATAGTAAATTTAATTTACAATAAGATTGGTTTTATACAATTTTTTGATTCGACGTATGGTAACGGATATATTTCAAATTTTCGAAAATCCCTCCCTAAACTCCCCCCCCCCACTATTCCGATTTCAGGCATTAACAAACTTGATCTGTCTTTTGCATAAAACGTTTAAATATGGAGTTTGGTAGCGATTAAACAAAAATTGCGACCGCTAGAGCGTTAACAGACATATATATATATATATATATATATATATATATATATAATTTTGAACGGACCATTTTCGTCATCTCCTGGATAGGATCGATGGACATTTGCAAATTTTTCGAAAACCGCGTCGTGAGTACGACCTCCATAGCTGATTTTCCTTAAGGGAAATCTGCTAAAATGAACGTAATTTGGAAAAAAATGTTGAGTTACTTATAAGACATAAAATAAAAAATAGATACTTCTTATTCAGGACCCAATATTTTTTTTATATTCCACAGAGTCTATGGCAAGGATCACAAGTATAAAACATTTTTTTAGGTGAAAACTTTATTGAAACTGCCCTACATTTTTCGAGGCCTCCTTGCAACCTCTTCCGGGGCTATCCATTTCGACTTGCAAAAAAATTCTTGAAATGTCCATCGATCCTACCCAGGAGGTGACAAAAATGAGGACCATTTAAATTGATATATATATATATATATATATATATATATATATATATATATATTTATCTGTTAACGCTCTAGTGGTAGCAATCTTTGGTTGATCAATGCCGAACCCGAAAATTAAACGTGTCGTGTAAAGTTTTTTTTTTTTTTTTTTTTTATTTCTTTTTTATCTGAGATCCAGCTCTGCAATATAGATGGAAATAAGGTGGTGTGACCCACCGGGGGTAAGAAAGGATAGTTACCCTTATACTGAACTACAGTTCCATTTAAAGGGGGGTGGTAATTGGTAATGGGTGTAATGGAACTAATAAAGGTGGGTGACCCGGTAGCGGGAGATACCGGGTGGGTTGGGTGTAAAGTTAAAAAAAAAAAAAAAAAAAAAAAAAAAAATCATGTTCGTTAACGGCTGAAATCGGGCCAGTGAGAGTGGCGGGAGGTTAGAGTTGTGGAACTTTGAAAATTGTCACATCGAGAGAGTTAGATCGAATAATTGTAGATTACATATTGCAAATTTAATTTCCTATAAATGCTGTTAATTACATCTTTTCACTACCCTTAATATTAACAGACATATTTGAAATTTTAGCCTCCAGTAAGCCCATTACTTTTAGACATGGAACTTTAACAATAAGTCCATTTAGTATTAAGTGCCTAATTCCAAACATATATATCAAACTTTGATTTCGAAGGACCTTCATAATTTAAGATGAATGCAAATACGTACTTTGAAGTTACGATCATCGATTAAGATTATATGTTCTATGCTATAAAATGTTCATTATATCTATGTTACACTCTATATTTAATCATTTCATTCAACACTAAAAATCATTTGAGTTAATAAGGAGGGTATCGGGAAATTCGAAAATTCAAAACATCACCGTTATTTTGAGTCGGATCGAAAACTTTTATAGAAACAATCTTGATAAACTATTGTTTATTTATTTATTTGGAGCTTCGCAGCTTTGGCGATGTTGCTCGGGAAAAAAAAACCTGTATAAAAAAAAACGAAACGCAACAAAATTAATTTAAACGAACATAAAATAACATAACAGAAATATAACATGAAAAATAGAAAAGTAACACGAAACAGAAATGGAACACAAAAACAGGAATGGAACAAAGAACAGAAACAGACAAACAGAACTGATACGAAAAACAGGGCTGGAATGGATCACAATACCAAATGGAAAAACAAAACACAGAAATGGAAATCAAAAACAAAATGGAAAACAAAAACCAGAAATGGAACACAAAAACAAAATGGAAAAACAAAAACAGAAATGGAACACAAAAACAAAATACAGAAATGGAATATAAAACTAAAATGGGAAACAAAAAAAGAAGAAATGGAAAACAAAAACAGAAATAGAACAAAAACAGAAATGGAAAACAAAACCACAATGGGAAACAAAAACAGAAATGAAACATAAAAACAGAAATGGAAAAACAAAAACAGAAATGGAACGCAAAACAGAAATAGAAAACAAAAATGGAACTCAAATAATAGAAATTGAACAATAAGTAGAAATCAAACAATAAATGGAAATCCAACACAACAAATTGACAAACATAATAAAGAATCCAAAACAAAAAATATTAAACAAGATATAATAAAATATATAAATTGTTGAATAAAATGGAATATGTGTCTAAAATGAATTTAAAATAATTGAGATTTAGATCAGATATAAAGCTCGTATCAGCGGAGTTGCATACTCAATATGAGTTACTGAACAACGTAAGTCATGAATTGCATTATGGCGGGAAGGGGGAAAAACTATTGATGATGTACAATTCCTCGTAACTCAAATATTAAGCTCGTTATTCCTACTTTCTTGTTTTAAGTCCTCAAAATCCCCTTTTCTACTCATCGGGATTTTATTTAGTAATAGAGAATAAAAGTCCGTCACACAGGGGCTGCGTTAACTAAGCAGATTTCCCACGTGAAGTTTTACAATAGAGAAATCTGCCTAATAATAACAGTAGTAGTGACGAAGCTATAAACCAATTCACGATGGACGAATAGTTAAGGAAACGGCTGAAATAGATTTCGGCGGAAAGTCCCAAATGAAGCCGACTTCTGCCGACTACACACACAAATGCAAATATCTCGGTTAATATTCAAGATAGAGAATAAATGTATAGGATAATATTTATAGTAAATTTTATTTGCAATAAGATTGACCCAATACACTTTTTTGATCCGACGCATAATAACGGAAATATTTTGAATTTTCAAAAATCCCCCCTCTAACCCCCCAATGGTCCGATTTCAGCCATTAACAAACTTGATCTTGATATCGAGTTTGGTAACGATCAAACAAAAATTGCAACCGCTAGATTATATATATAATTTTGAACGGACCTCATTTTCTTCATCTCCTGGGTAGGATCAATGGACATGGAAGAAATTTTTCGAAACTCGCGTCATGAGTACGACCTCAATACCTCATTTCCCTTAAGGGAAATCAGCTAAATTGTGGTGCACTGAGATCACTAGTGTGGCATACCACCAAGTGGGAAATTCGCTTAGATTACGCAAGCAGATATAAAAGGGGGTTTCTGGAACACACCCTAAAATCCCTAAAAAATGGAAACGAACTAGCTAACATTTTACAACATAAATATTCCTAAAAATCCATAAAAACAATTATTTTCAGTTATTGAGGTCGTACTCATGACGCAATTATCGAAAAATGTCTGCAAATGTCCATCGATCCTATCCAGGAGATGACGAAAATGGTCCGTTCAAAATTTTATATATATATATATATATATATAAAATTATATATATATATATATATATATATATATATATATATATATATATATATATATATATATGTGAGTGTGTCTGTTAATGCTCTAGTAGTAGCAATTTTTGTTTGATCGTTATGAAACTCGATATTTAAACGTTTTATGTAAAAAGAAAGATCAAGTTCGTTAATGGCTGAAATCGGACTAGAGGGAGGGGGGTTTAGAGGGGGGGGATTTTCGAAAATTCGAAATATCTTCGTTATTATAGAACCAAGCTTATTGCAAATTAAATTTACTATAAATATTGTTGTATACATTTCTTCTTTATCTTGAATAGTAACCGAGATATTTGCATTTTTATGAAGTCTGTGGTCGGGTATAATTCGAATTTGGTCGGCCATTTCCGCCATTGCTCGGCTCAGGTGGAAGCTTCTTCTAACCTTACCTTATCTGCGTTACTTTGTGAGATTTATGCAAATACGTTCTGTTCATCCGCCCCCCCCCCTCATCCTTTGACGACTAAAATTTGAGTAATTAAAATATAAATTATTCTTACGATTCAGACACCGATTTAGTTGGGAATTTATTTTAATTAACAGAATTATTTTTCATTACCGTTTGTATTTAATCACGGTGGTATTGTGTTACCAGTATGCAGATTTCTCTACTTCACATGGCAAATCTGCTTAGTTTACGCTGACTTTTTAAATACACAGTGACCAGACACAGCCTTATCACCACAAATTGAACAGAAACCTATGATTTTATTTCAGATTTTCCGAAGCACTTAGTAATAAATAATGAGCATTTGATACTCTGTGCGAACCAAAGAAAACACACACACACACACACACATATATATATATAAACGAAACCAATGTTATTTAATTCAAGAACATTCTATAAGCACTGACTTGCTTACAGTTCTTGACACTTATGGCAACTTCAGGCGGGCGGTAATTAGTTATCAAAAAATGACGTAATCACTGAGAAGGTTCTGGTTCCTCCTTTCGGAAGAGTGACACCGTTTTCCTCAAGTCTGGGTCCGGGCTCAAATCAGGCTAAGGTGGCTTCCATATTCTGAGTCGGTCATAACGAAAAAAAATCTCTACTTTCTGTTGACGGCCTGAAACCTGTTGATAACTCGACTCGATTTGCCCTACTGGCATAAGAACGAAAATGCACAGAAGAGCTACATAATTAAGTGCTACTTCGGATCAAAGATGGAGTGGATTGAGAGCTTTCTCTGAAAAAGTTATACTTACATAACAACTGTTTATATTAATTACGCCAATCTAGAGCTATTTGTGTCTCACTTAATTTGTCATTTTAAATGTTCAAATTTAATTTATATCAATTGAAAGGAACTTTCATCGTTATTGGCTTGCAAAAAAGAGCCCTCACTACTGTTAAGTTTGAAGGGAACTAGGCAGTGACGGCTCTATGAAGATTCTCTGTGTTATTCGACAGCTCCTATATAAATTTTGAAAATCGTTCTACATGTTCATTGTACACTTGATCGTTGCTGTATATTTCTCCCGAGATACTGGAGGGACCAATTTCTAACGATCAATAAAACTCCTTCACGCAGGGGCTGCGTAAGCTAAGCAGATTTCACATGTGCTAGTATATGATTCCTGACATTACCAAACCACATATTCTCAATTGCTGTGCCTAAAACCGACTAGTAGAAGGAGGGGGGGTTGTCTGAAAACAACGAAGTATGGAATTACTCTCATAATATTAGTGTTACGAAACAATTCTTAGAGAAACCACTGTAGACCATTAATATTTTAACAAGATTGGCTTCTGTAACATTTTTTGATCCAAATCATCATAACTCAGATATTTTTAATTTTCGAATCCTTCCTCTATAAACCCCCTCCCTCCACTTATTCCTGGTTAATTTCTGACGATAACAAATATGATCTTCAGTGTGGATTGCAACTGTATAGAGTAAGCTACAGGTCAAATGATCATTTTTGAGAGAAAATGTTAATCCTTAATTGACATTATCCCACAACAGATTTGTATGTATATTGCTCAATAAAGATCTCATAAAAAAAAGTCCGTCACGCAGGGGCTGCGTAAACTTAGCAGATTTCCCAAGTGTTCCACGTATTTGCATTTATCTCAAAAAGTAAAAGTTTAATGGGAACAATATTTGGTATTTAAGCTTCAAATAATGCGCTTAATGATATAACATATTTTTGTTAATATGACATGAGTAGGAGAGGAAGCTTACTGAAGGACGAAAACTAAAAAAAGAAAACAAATATCTCGGTTAATAATCAAGATAGTGAAAAAATGTACATAAAACATTTAAAGAACATTTAATTTGCAATAAGATTGGCTCTATATTATTTTTCGATCCGACACATAATAACGGAGATATTAAGAATTTTCGAAATCCTCCCCCTCTAGTTTAGTAAAGATAAAACAAAAATTGAGATCGCTAGAGTGGTAACGGACAAATATATATATATATATATATATATATATATATATATATACACACACAGTTTTGAAAAGACCTCATTTTCGTCATCACTTGGGTAGGATCGATGGACATTTGAAGAAAAATTTCGAAAATCGAGTCATGAGTACAACCTCAATAGCTGATTTTCCTTAAGGGAAATCTGCTAATATTTGGTATTTATGTTTAGAATAAAGAGGTTCATGTTATTACAACTTTTTGTTATTATGACATGACTAGGAATGCCTCTTTATCAGAATTCTGAATACCGAAAATTTCCATGATTACAATACATGCTTCACTTCTAACTGGGAATTAAAACCGTGTATCTAATGAATGGTTATGGTTGTTTATGCATCAAAATTATAACTACATAGTCCCAGTCTGTATGGTCATTTAGTTATAAATGTCATATAATTATCCGAAACGAGTTATCACATATGACAGCAAACTTTTATAAAGTTAGGCTTGGTGATGTAGCCAAAATCATCCACAAGATGCTTGCCTTTATGTATGAACATTCAATAAAAAAAAGTCCGTGACGCAAGGGCTGCGTAAAATACGAAGATTTCGCACCTGCTGGTATAACATACTTGCGATTTCATTTCACCACATATTTTGTAATTCAAAGTAATAAACCGATGATTGGTAGGATTTGGTCGTATTGGGGGGTTAGTTACTAAAGGCTGAAAACTTGAGTTAGGAAAAAAGGAAAAGAACAGCAATTGAAGGTCCAGAATAGATTTAAAAAGATTGGTTCTATAACATTTTACGATTACCATTATAACGTATATATTCAGATACTTTCCACTTCCACTAAACCCCCAATATTTCCGATTTAACCCACTAACAAATATGATCTTAACTGTTGAATGAAACGTTTAAATATCGTATGTAGTATAGATACAATAAACATTTTCGTAACAATAACGTGGAATCTTAATTTATGAAGTCCTTATACAACGAATTTGCAAATAACTCGTATAATAACGGTCTCTTGAAAACAACATTTGGTATTTAACCTTTGAAAAAAGTCCTGTATAATACAATAGAGTGTGGTGCATGTGACACGATTAGGAGGGGGGCTTTACTCAAGACTGAAACTAAAAAAATCAAATATCTCGGATAATATTAAAAATAGAGAATAAATGTATATAACAATATTTTTAGTAAATTTTATTTATTTTGTTAAATGAGATTGGTTCTGTGCAATTTTTCGATCAGACGTATAATAACGAAAATATTTCGAATTTTCGAATTTCCCTCTTCTAACCCCCCCCCTCCCACTGATCCTGATTTCAGTCATTAACGAACTTTACCTTTAGTTGTACAAGAAACGCTTATATAGCCAGTTTGGTGCCCATCAAACAAAAATTCCGACTGCTAGGGTGGTAATATATATATATATATATATATATATATATATATATATATATATATATATATATCGTCTTGAACGTACCTCATTATCGTCATCTCTTAGGTAGGATCGATAGACATTTGAAAACATTTTTCCATAACCGCGTCATGGCTGAGAACTCAATAGTGGATTTCCCTTAAAGGAAATCTGCTATAACTACAATTTCAGACCATCAATACTTTAACAAGATTGGTTCTAAAACATTTTTCGTTAAGAAACATAGTAACGGAGGTATTATTAATTTATGGAATCCCCATCATAATACGAAATTACGCAATGTTTTGATATCCTGGTTTTGTTCGATAGAAACAATTCATGATATTACAAACAACACGTAGGAGGATAGCTAGCAGTGTACTATTTTTAAGAAGAATATTGTGTCCAGCAAACTAGTTTAACAGTTTCATATAAAAGAAATAAACTACTATTAACACTAATAACTAAAAATTAACTAATTAGGAAGCTAAATTTAAACCCTCAATAGCTGATTTCCCTCAAGGAAATAGGCTAAAAACCTATACCTCTGACGTTTCTTGAAATCTACTTCAATTACGGCTCTCCTGGCGCGTTTTAATTGATCAAGTGTTAAAAGATTTCAGAAAAGACACGTTTACCGGAAACGCGTGCGCACCGCTACTGATCAGAAATAAAAGTAAACAGTCAAGTCTACTTTCTACTAATAGCTAAATCGTTAACACGACTCAAGTAAATCGTTGACTTAGAGAAAGCTCTGGACTTATCACATGACATGAAATTAAGTAAAAATTTAATTAGATAATTGTTCATTGAATACCTTTAAACCGAGCATAAGAATATGTAAATGTTCTAATTTGAGATGATAACGATTCTGGCTAGGACAATCAACAGTTAACCACTCTCCCAGCACTTAAAATCTGGCTTCAATTTTACAAAATTGAATTATATTATAACAATAAAACATGTAGTATTTGCTGGACGTATAGGAAATACTTATTACAGTCCAATATGTTATAGTAAATACACTATCCCAGACATTATCTTTCTCTCTCTTACTATAATTGAAATTCAGTAATACCCGTTGTCAGAGTTTTCATGATTTTGTAGTGAAAATATTTTAAACATTCTTTTTCATTCTCTCACACACACAAAAACGAATTAAATTTTCATTTTTAATAATAGCTTATTTCCCTGCCGGGAAACCAGTGAGATAGTAATCATGACAACATTTTTGAATATTTTTTCAAGTGTCCATCGAACTCACCTAGAAGACGAAAATGAGATCCATTCAGAATTTTATATATATATATATATATATATATATATATATATTTACGCACACAGTTGTCAGTTACCGTTTCATGCAAAACTAAAGATCGAATTCGTTAATAGCTGAAATCGTACTGGGGAAGGAGAGGATTAAGAGGAGGGGATTTCGAAAAATTGATATATCTCCGTTATCATCATTTCGACTGAAAACTTGTATAAAACCAATCTTAAAAGGAAAATTAATCATGAATGCTTAGAAAGATCTAGTTCGTTAACCGCTGAAATCGGGCCAAGAGGAGGGGGGGGGGGTTTAGAGGGAAGGATTTTTGAAATTTCGAAATATCTCCGTTATTATTGGTCGCATCGAAAAAATGTATATGATCCATCTTATTGCAAATTAAATTTACTATACATATTGTTATATACATTTATTCTATATTTTAAATATTAACCGAGATATTTGCAATTTACAGTTTTCAGTAAACCCCCACTTCTACTCATGTTGCATAAACAATACTCTGCTACATAATAAATCACATTATTGGAAGTTTAAAAACCAAAAATTGTATTCAAGAGACCTTTATTATACAAGATACATGCAAATCTGCCCTGCTGACTCCCCCCCCCAACTTAAAGTTTTGGACTACTAAAATTTTATTGATTGAGGTAACAATTATTCAGACTCATTATTAATTACAGTATTATATATAGTAAATATTTCTCAATAAAATAATGTGTTATATTTTGATATATTTCAGTAATTGTTTTTCTTTTCGGTGTGAGGCAGAGGTTAGGTTAGAAATGTAAACTAACGGGTCGGCCCCTGTTTGTTTACATTTCTAACCTAGCGCTTCCTGTCGGCAGGTTATTGTAATTGGATGAAACATTTCTTATTTCCATATGTATTTATTCACGATACTGTTGTGTTAGCAGTACGTATATTTATCTATTACTAAACATCACGTTGGAAATCTGCTTAGTTTACGCAGCCCCTGCGTGACGGACTTTTTTTTATTGGCTGAGATGGATCCTCGAATGGGAGGAACAGATTTATAGGGGGTTGGAGTAAAACATGAATTCAAAATACCTCCCTTATTATGAGTCTGGTCGTTAAATTTTCAGAACCAATTTTATTTTAACTATTGCTGGTCTACAATCGTTTTTCTATGCATTTTTTCGTAACACAAATATTAATCGAGTTATTCCTATTTTCTTGTGTTCAGTCTTTGTTGTACCCCCTTTTTTGTACTCATCGGGTTTATACCTTCTTCTTTTTTTTTCTTTTTTTAAACGTAGGTGAGTATTTACTTATTTATTTAGGAGCACCCGCAACTTATAGAAAAATAACAAGAAGGGAACTCTGCTAAAAAACTGAATCCAACAAATTAAAAATTAAGCACAATAATTAACGTTTTAATACATGAAATAATGACAACAAATAAACATTAGACTAGTAATAAGGACAACAATATATATATATATATATATATATATATATATATATATATATATATATATATATATATATATATATATATGTCTGTTTATGCTCTAGCGGTCGCAATTTGGTTTGATCGTTACGAAACTCGATATTTAACCGTTTTATGTAAAAAGAGCGATCAAGTTCGTTAAATCGGAAGAGGGAGGGGGGATTTAGAGGGGGATTTTTGAAAATTCAAAATATCTCCGTTATTATGGATCGGATCGAAAAATTGTATAGAACCAATCTTATTGCAAATGTAATGTTCTATAAATATTGTTATATACATTTAATCTCTATCTTGAATAGTAAGCGAGATATTTGCATTTTTATGAAGTCTGTGGTCGGGTATAGTTCGGATTAGGTCGACCATCTTTGTCATTTCTCGGCTCCGGCGGAAGCTTCTTCTAACCTGTCGTTTTTAAACTTACCTTACCTTCCTTACTTTGTGAGATTTATGCAAATACGTTCTGTTCATCCGCCCCCCCCCTTCTTTAGTTCTTGGACTACTAAAATTTGAGTTATTAAAATATAAATTATTCTTACAATTCAGAAGCCGTTTTAGTTGGGAATTTATTTTAATTAACTGAATGATTTCTCATTATCTAATCACGGTGGTATTGTGTTACCAGTGAGCAGATTTCTCTATTGTAATACTTCACAGGGGAAATCTGCTTACTTTACGCAGCCCCTGCGTGACGGACTTTTAAACATTTTTTTGTTATCTTTTTAGTAGTATGTTTAATATTGATAACTAATTTTTACCATTACTACACATATATTAGATTTCTCCTGATTGCTATTATTCTCGTAAGATCTACTTGTTGGAACTTGTTTTTTCATGAGCTATATTTAAAAATTACTCAACGCCATTTTTAGATTATACCATATTACAGAATCTATAATAAGATAAATAATGGCGTACGAAACTCCAGAGGCTGCACATATCTGGTAAATTGCCGGTTTCTAACCACTAAAACACACAGTTAGCTGATTGACTGCTTATTCTGCAATGTGGAAGTGATTACGATACGCCTCAATGGAAGCGGCTTCAGTTCCTGTCTCCGGGAAATCAATTCCATATATTCAATCAAACCTTCTCCATCTCACTCATTAAAGCCCTCTCACACGTTTATGTAATCGTTAAAATATTTTTTTCTGTAATCGTTGAATAATGGTAACTTTACTAAACTGAAATGAGTGAAGAAAGTGAAACATTTTGCAATAGAGTGAAGAAAGTGAATTGCCTTCTTAATTAGTAATAAGTATAAATTAAAAAATAATTTGTTAAAGTTGGAAATTAAGTGCTTTTAAATGTTTCTTAACATTGTAAGAATTTATTTTAACAAAATAAATTGAAATGTGAATGAATTATTGGTGGAAATAATCAATATATTTTAAAATTTAAATATAATAATAATTACCTTCCTTGTCTATAACCTGCACTTGTTTATAACTGCACTATTTCACAATCATCACTAGCTGTTTTATAACTATGCTTATAACCTTTCACAACCATGCTTATAACCTACCAACAACATACCATAATCTTCACAACATCCTAATTTTGTTCATATTCTGGTTAGATCTGATCATGTATTACACGATTACAGAAAAAAATTAATATTACACTCGTGACGAAAGTAGAATTTACAACCCTCGTGAAATTACCACACTCGCTTCGCTCGTGTGGGTAAACGTTTCACTCGAGTTGTAAAATGATCTACTTTCGTCACTTGTATAATAAATAACTATTATCCTGTGTTTAACTGTTTTGATGACAATTTTCTTTGATGGCAATTCCGTGTTTTTGTTAATTAGTAACACGCACATACACGGGATATAACTATAGCGGGAGTCAACAATTTCATTAATACTTTTTAAAGTGTTTTTAATGTATGAATATTATGCAAATCTTGTTATGTTTTAGTCTTATGTGATAGTTCGAGTACATGATTCGGATAAGTGAGGTTATAAATCTCCGTCGCCCCCTCCTTATATATTTATTTTCACTAGAAAGTTATTTCCATTATTTAATTTGTATAATATATTAATTGTAAAAAAAAACATCTATGATTATGGTTTGAATTATTCAAAAACAGTAAGTCAAAAAATGGAGAGGGATAGATTAGGAACACATTTTCATTTATTCATCAAAACTAAAATTTCTCAATAGAATGCCATACTTTTTATGACGAATTTTTGCAAAAATAAAATTCTAAAACGAGTTTATATTATTATTATATTTTTCAGAAACGTCACGTTTTATTGAAAACAGGCGCGACATAAAAGTTGTAGCCAACCAAATTATCTTTGAAATAAGTTTACTGGAAAAGGAATGGGTTCTGAAATTTCTAACATTGCTTTAATACTTGAGATCCATCACCTACTCTCACTTTTCGCTTAGGCCAACGACTAATGTGAAAATTAAATTTACCGCTTTTGACAGAATGCCCCTAAGGGAAATTAGCTATTGAGGTTGTACTCATGACGCGATTTTCGAAACCTTTCCCCAAATGTACATCGATCCTACGAAGGAGATGACAAAAATTAGGTCCGCTCGAAGTTTATACATACATATATATATACTAACTCAGGTACCCGGCTTCTCCCGGGAATTCATTTGAGGCTGATGATGGTATTTTTTTGGCAATGCTTTATTTTGCACAATATTTTGACATTTACCCGTCCCAGTGTTTAGGGTCTATACCTGTCGATCCCGTGGATTAGTTAATAATAAAATTCATTTTTTATGTGAGACTTCTCTGTCCTCCATATTGTCATATTTCCCGTCTCCTGTGAATTATGCATAGATTTGGTTTATTAAGGATAAAATATTAACTTAGATTTGAATTTATTTTTCCAGGGGAGGAACCTGGTGGTTGGTATTGTAAAGAATTGTTGAACATATCAATTTTTCTACGCGAGTTACTTGCTTCATGCATTATTCCCGAAAAAAAATGTATAAAACAAAAGTAACTCTTAATAAAAAAGTAAACAACGTTTGTCGAAAAACCAATAGACGATGACATATCGCGAGTTTCTATTTCAGGCCTCCCTCATAACCCCCACTCCCGTTTGGACCTACAAATTTTAATATAGCTTATAATCATGGAAGAATTAATGCTAATTCACATACCGAGTTTTGTTAATTTCGGTTCAATCCTTAGCGCCCAACAAAATTGTTAGCTCCCGCTTTAGTATTTAGTGTATATCTTGTTTACACTTTGTTACATGACGAAAGTGTATATAACAAAAGTTACTCTAAATAACAAAGCAAACCACTTTTCGCATGTGCATATTTGCAGAAAACGCAATAGGATACGAAATATCGCTATATTTAATTTCAGGCTTCCCTTGTAATCCCCACTCCTGTTCTTCTCAGAGAATATTAATATAGCCTAAAGTGTAAGTTGAGTTAGTAGTAATATACATACCAAGATTCATGAAATTCGGTTCACCCGTTTATTCGTGAAACAAACTAACAAAATGCTGTTATGGTGTCTTATGACAAGTGAACGAAATAGTATCGTGAAATTTCGAGAAAAAAATAAATGTACAGACAGAGGTTATAATTATTTATATACTCTAGCAGTTGCAATTTTTCTCTTTGGGACGGGTTATATACAGGTTACCATCCTTTTCTAGCCAGGGTGGGCAATTTGTCTTTGATCAGTACTAAAATCGATGTTTAAACGTTTTATGTAAATATCATGTTTATTAACGACTAAAATCGGACCTAGGGGAGGGGCGATTACCTGCAAATAGTTAGGGTAATAACATTATCAATTAAGATTTTATTGATCGCCAATTTCTATCTGAGATAAGGTCAGTTGTGCATCATTCCGTCTTTTGGGAAATCTGCTTAGCTTACGCAGCCACTGCGTGATGAATTTCATGTTTGAAAATCGTGAGCTTAACTTCACTAATTCAGTTCGCTCAAGAAAATCAATATATTTAAAACTAAATTCCCGAGGATTCTAATTGGAAAGCATTGCATAAGACACGACAGGTTCAGTTAAATGCAATTGCAAATACCTCCACTTTTTTAGCAGTTTCAATTACGGGGAATCAGCTATTGAGTTTGCATTGATTACACGATTTTCGAAAAATATCCTCAAATGTCCATCGATCCTACACATGAGATGACGGAAATGAAGACCGTTCAAAACGTTATATATATATATATATATATATATATATATATATATATATATATATATATATATATATATATTTGTCTGTAAGCGCTCTAGTGTTGTTTTATCGTTACCAAACTCTATATTTTTAATAACAATATTAATAATATTCTGTATTTAGTTATATAACTATTACTGGGGTCTGGTGGCCTTAAGTAGAAGGATAAATAAATAAATAACATAGAACAAAAGAGAATACTGACAAAGTAATGCAAAACTTCAACATTTAGAATTTTAGTAAAAGAAGACACCGCAACAAATAACTACAGAATGATTGAGTATAATTAAAAAATAAATAAATTCGTCTGTGAAAACTAAGTAAAATTAAAAATAATTTTTCGACTCAAAGCTTCTATTTTAAAAGAACAAATGATCTTATCCTGAAGGCCCCAGTGATATAATAATACAAATTTGACAAGGCACAAGTAAGGACTGAAGCTGTTCTTCATTTCTTCCAAACTCGATATTTAAAAGTTTAAAGTAAAAATAAAGTTCAAGTTCCTTAATAGCTGAAATCAGACCAGAAAAAGGGGAGAGTTATGCCTGTTATTATACGTGGATCGAAATAATGTGTAGAAATTATTGCAAATTTAATGGTATATAAATGTTGTTAATTACGTTTTTACGTTATATTGATTGTTAACCGAGATATTTACATTTTTTTAGTGTTTATTCTTCAGAAAACACCCATTTTTAGTTATCTTAATATACAAATAAGAGACTATATCATGAAAAGTCGTATTCCAAGCATAAATACCAAATATTGTTTTCAACCGACCTTTTTGTTTATTATTATTTACTTCAACTTTATGCTACTATGGCTAATCTTAACGGGTTGCCTACAGGTTACCATCCTTTTCTAGCCAGGGTGGGCCTAAGGAGTTTATTTAATGAGTCCGTCACTAAATAAATTTCTACTGCCCAGGGCGAGAATCGAACCCGCCACTCTAGGTCTACCAAGCGAGATTAAGACCAACGCCATAACTCACACGGCCAAACTGATACATGTTAATAGTACTTATGGTAACGTCATCAACCAAGATTTATTGACCGCGCTCTTCTACTCATTGGATTTTTTTTTTTTTTTTGGAAATAGAGGATATATGCTGAGATGACATCAGCAGTGTATTATTCCAACATGTGGGAAATCTGCTTTGTTTACGCAGCTCCTGCACCACTTTATTACTACTCATAAAGTCATTGTACCTACTTTTAGCAGATTTCCCTTCAGGGATATCAGCTATTGAGGTCGTACTCATGACGCGATTTTCAAAATTTTTCTTCAAATGTCCATCGATCCTACCCAGGAGATGACGAAAATGAGGTCCGTTCAAAACAGTATGTATATATATATATATATATATATATATATATATATATATTTGTCTGTGACCACTCTAGCGGTCACAATTATTATTTAATCGTTACCAAACTCGATATTTAGTCCTTTTATGTAAAAAGAAAGATCAAGTTCGTTAACGGCTGAAATTAGGACCAGTGGGAGGGGGGGGGGGAGAGAGTTTAAAGGGGAGGTTTTTTTGAAAATTCGAAATATCTCCGTTACCATAGGTCGGATCAAAAAATTGTATAGAGCCAATCTTATTGTAAATTAAATTTACTATAAATATTGTTCTATACATTTATTCTCTATCTTTAATATTAACCGAGATATTTGCATTTGTATTGTGTATGCGGTCGGCAGCGGACATTCCGCCGAGAGCTAGGGCGGCCGTTTTCGTCACTAATCGTCCCTCGTGAATAGGTTTAGAGATTCATTACAACTACTGTTGTTATTAGACAGATTTCTCTATTGTAAAACTTCATGTGGGAAATCTGCTTAGTTTACGCAGCCCCTGCGTGACGGACTTTATTTATTTGTCGTAGTAGGTAAATGGGCAAGCATAAAACAAATTATTAGTAAATAGTAAATTTATTAAATGAATTAATAAATCCAAAATTTGGCTTTCGTCGCCATATATCATAGGTTTTTATTTTCTATTCACTATCCCAAAATGCAACGCCTAAATTCAGTTGAACTAAACCTTTTGAGTACAATGTTAACAAGAAAACGTCAGCTTGATTAACCTTTCTTTCAATGGACAATGATTATTAGAATATGTTTTCTGGAATTTTAATTGAAACCTTTTATGGAATATTATTGTTTTTTATTTTATTTAAATGAATTTTATTTTTTTTATAAATGAGTTTTGATAGTTGATATTGTATCATGTACTTGTGTCATTTTTGAAGGGAACATACCCTTCGTCGTGCTTAAGAAAATCATAAGTCATCATGTCGATTGATGATGGTGGATGACTGGAGAAAGATAATCATTAGAATGAATAATATGAACTTACTAATGCAGTTTTCCAAAAAGGAAAGTATCAGTAACGCTTATGCAGCTCGTCAAAATGTGTGTTATAAAATGATTAATAATCGTAAATGTTTTGTTTAAGTTGATTTTTATATATCATTTCTATAATTTATATTCGTCTCCAAGAATTCCCAAGTTCTGCTTCTTCAGGCTCCTGAAACATGGAGCTGAAAACTGTATTTTCTATTTTAACAGGGCCTCCCCAATTTTGGAATCTTCAAGAATTGTCAGCACACAAGTCACACACGAAGAAAAGTCCTTCACGCAAGGGGTAAGTAAAATAAGCAGATTTTCCACATTTTAGAATGACATACTATTCATCTCCCCATATATTCTCTATTTCCAAAACAAAAACAATCAAGTAATCAGTTCAGTAGAAGAGGGCGTTCAATAAATTCTTAAATGACGACTCACCCTACTAACTATAACATTTGCATGTATCCCAAAAATATATATATCCGTTGAAAACAATGTTCGGTATTTATTCTACCAGTAAGACGTTTCATGTTGTACTCGCGTATTTTTAAAGTGGAATTACTAAACGAAGTCCGTCACGCAGGGGCTCCGTAAACTAAGCAGATTTCCCACGTGATGTTTAGTAATAGATAAATATACATACTGCTAACACAACAACATCGTGAATAAATACATATGGAAATAACAAATGTTTCATCCAATTTCAATAACCTGCCGACAGGAAGCGTTAGGTTAGAAATGTAAACAAACGGGGGCCGACCCGTTAGATTACATTTCTAACCTAACCTCTCCCTCACACCGGAAAGAAAAACAATTACTGAAATATATCAAAATATAACACATTATTTTATTGAGAAATATTTACTATATCTAGTACTGTAATTAATAATGAGTCTGAATAATTGTTATCTCAATCAATAAAATTTTAGTAGTCAAAAACTTTAATTTGGGGGGGGAGTCAGCAGGGCATATTTGCATGTATCTCGTATAATAAAGGTCTCTTGAATACAATTTTTGGTATTTAAACTTCAAATAATGTGATTTATTATGTAGCAGAGTATTGTTTACGTAACATGAGTAGAAGTGGCGGTTTGCTGAAAACTGAAAAATGCAAATATCTCGGTTAATATTCAAAATAGAGAATAAACGTATATAACAATATTTATAGTAAATTTAATTTGCAATAAGATTGGTTATATACAATTTTTCGATCCGACCTATGGTAACGGAGATATTTCGAAATTTCAAAAATCCTCCCCTCTAAACCCCCCCTCCCCCTGGCCCGATTTCAGCGGTTAACGAACTTGATCTTTCTTTTTACATAAAACGACTAAATATCGAGTTTGGTAACGATTAAACAAAAATTGCGACCGCTAGAGCGGTAACAGACAAATATATATATATATATATATATATATATATATATATATATATATATATATATACAGTTTTGAACGGACCTCATTTTCGTCATCTCCTGGGTAGGATCGATGGACATTTGAAGAAAAATTTCAAAAATCGCGTCATGAGTACAACCTCAATAGCTGATTTCCCTTAAGGGAAATCTGCTAAAAGTGTGATTACTGAACGCTGAAAAATAGAAAAAGCCAAGATCTAGAAAAAGAAGAAGATCTAGAAAGAATATTAAAAATAAAAAAAGGATCTATATAACAACATTTATAGGTCATAACATTTTCAATAATATTGATTCTATAAAATCTTTCAAAACGGCTTATAATTAGGAGATATTTTGAATTCTTGAAATCCACCCTCCAAACTCCGCATCTCATAGGTCCTATTTCTGACATTAGCGAATTTGATATTTAGTTCTACATAAAATGTTTAAATATCCAGTTTGGTACTGACCAAACAATAATTACGACCTCTAGAGCGATAACAAACATATATATATATATATATATATATATATATATATATATATATATATAAACATATAAAATTATGAACGAACCTCATTTTCGTCATCTCCTAGGTAGGATCAATGGACATTTCTAGAATTGTTTTGAAAATAACGTCATATGTGTAACCTCAATAGGTGAAAATAAGTTAACTAGTTAACTAGGGTTGAACTACAAGAACTGAATATAAACAGAAATCATAACTACTCTTTTTCTCGACATTATAAAATAATGAAAACACAACTTGGATGAATATATTTACATTACCCAATATATACAAACCACGAGAATTATTGCACAGTGCAGACATTCCGCATAAAAGATAGTCAAGGTCTCCTGAAATTGAAGCTCATACAAACTCAAATTTGATGGAGTTATGCACTATATGCAACCATCACAAAGATGACACTACTTCATGATTCTCTGCCAAATGTTTAAACTAATGTTTTATACTTCTTAAACAACTCTAGCGGCGGTAATTTCTGTTTTATCGTTACCAAATTTGATATTTCAGTTTGATTTAAAAAAAAAAAAAAAAATCCAGTTCCAAAGTTTGAAATTGCACCAGGAGGGGAGGGCCGCGTTGAGGTTAGAAGGTAAAAACTGAAAATTCTTTGAAGTGGAAAATGTGCTTAAATTTCCAGACCATGCTTGACAGACTATTTTCCATTGATAAAATTTTGTACGGTGATAACAGCCGAAAGATCAGTTCAGAATTTTGAAACCAAATCTAAATTTTAAGCAGAGAACTAGTCTCCCAAAATCAGGGACTTTTTTTCATTCCCAATTTAGTAATTAGTGTGCAAGCAAACTGTAAGATGAACAGAAATTGTTTAGGTTAGCCAATTGGCTACTGCTTTCTAGTAATGAATGTGTCAGTGTCTAGTGCGTTATATAACAGTCCTATGGATGTCATGTTCAAGACCAAGAAGTATACACTAAATTTTAATTTAGCTTTACGTATATTGGGTTTTCCAGATTGGTCTCATATCCGCGCTCTCTTCTCCTCTCAGCATGAGCAGGCCATCGAGAAACTTATCGAATGAATATGTAGAATTATTATTCAAACAGAATATGGCAGTGGATTTGTCAAGGCTTTATTGGCTGGATTCAACGCTGTTTTTTTTTTTTTTTTTTTTTTTTAGTAAACGAGAGAGCTTCAGAGTATGCATTACCGTGTAACAACATTGTTTTTTTCGAGAGACGCTCTCTGATATAAATTGGAGGCGCTAAATCTGAACAGTTATAGTTTAATTTTATTTATAATCACTTGAAGACTAATGAAATTCACAAGAAACTTTAAACAACAACTATTATAATAATTACTCTCTCTACGTTTTATTTGTTGTATACATTACATTTGTGTGTGCGTGTGTGTGTGTGTGTGTGTGTGTGTGTGTGTGTGTGTGTGTGTGTGTGTGTGTGTGTGTGTGTGTGTGGTGTGGTGTGTGTGTGTGTGTGTGTGTGTGTGTGTGTGTGTGTGTGTGTAAGTGAGGGAGAGATCAAGAGCTTAAAAAAAATGTTCAATTCGTCCTTGGACTTCATCATTCCAGGATTAAATTACAAAATTAATAGTTTTACATTTTTTTATTAATTTAACACTTCCTCTATTTTATTTTGTTATATTTGATTTTATGATTTAATAAATTTGCAGACATTTTCTTTTTTTTCAACATTTTTTAAATTCTTGAATGATAATAAATGATAGTGAGCAACATCGCCTCGTTGTGGAGCTCATCAAAGAAATAAATACGTTCTTTGCGTTCTCTGAAATAAATAAATAATAAACTTTAATACAATTTCATGAATAAAAATTCAACATTTAGCAGTTATTATAAATAAATTATAATCCATAAAAAGATGGATCTCTCCAATGTGACATATGTATATATATATATATATATATATATATATATATATATATATATATATATATATATATATATATCAACTTCAACTCATCAAATTCAATTATTTTGCTTACTGAAGCTGCAAATAATTTTTTTACCTTAGTTATTGGTTTTTTTATTGCTATTTATGTACACTTTTGTTGTAGGGCTTGACAAACATATTTTTCGAAACGTTCACTCTCTTCTTAATTTATGATGTACGTTTGCGACCAACCCATCAAAGCATTCCTTATTTACAAAATTATTAAGCGAGTTTAAAGGAAAATTCTGAGGATGTTAAATTGAATTTCAACTCCTGACGTTTGTCCACCGATTCGCGGTTCCGTAGACCAATTTTAAACTAATGAGCTACCGTATTTATTGCGGCTAGATCTAGTAATATAGAGCCATTGGGTACCTTGAGTTTCCTGGTAAGCTTTTCCTGAACTGCACCACAATTCTGCACAAAATTCTCAGCAATGGGGAAGGAAAGATAGGAAAATACCCGGGCGGCAAGAGCTAGGGTGGGTGGATTGGAAGGGGTGCACCCCCACCATCCCGCCAAGTATATAGCCCGCCCCGACCATCTACACACAACCAGAAGGACTTAGCCACGCACCATGGCGCTACTTTCAGCCATACTTCTATGTAAGTACACATATCCATGATCAATGTGTTAGCAATTGTAGCAATCGGGTAGAATTGGTTGTGTTTTCCAGTAGAGAAAGTGCAAAACTTCCCAAAGAACGTGAAAGTAATTCAAGTGGCTTCTACAAGTAGTGGAATGATTTTATTTAAATTGTGTTTGGTTCGCCACTAATATTAAAAAAAAAAACACTCACACATAAATAGCCCAGTTCATTAACGTTTATTTATGAAAAATTGTACGCAGAAGTAACTTTTATTTTTGTTCGAATGAGATTGTTTAATAAGTTCAGGGCATGTTTCTTTCTATAAGAATACACAATCTTCTTGTTTGTCGTCCCAAGCTTGCTATGTAATAAACAGTTGTTCCACATTTTATAATCTATATAGTATTAGAGTATAGTGTTGATCGAATTAAATACACTTAAAATTTCCACAATTTAAAATATATATATATTCTGAGGATCAATAAAAGATTAAATAGAATCGGACAGATTCATATGTTCAAGATATCGCTATATTAATTTACTTTTTTATTTAGGGTTTAAAAAAAAAATACTAACAGTTATACAAGTCCCCACCCCTAAACCCTCCCTTTAAACTAAATGTCTTATGCAGTCAGAAGTACAAATAATTCACAAAAATAATATGGGGCTAGTAACCCCTTGATTGTCAATAAAGTACACTGCTGCCCAAGTACCTATATCGAGTTATTGCCGACATGTATGACTGAACCTAACAAATGAAAAACATACATTATTATATAATGAATATCCTGGATTAAAAATAAAATACTACAATAGAAAACAAAACACCCAATAATTTATAACAGCAAAGAAAAATAAATTAATAAAACCATATAGACAAAAAAATTTGTATAAGAAAATAGTTCGCACAGGCGCAAACGCATAGACTCCTAAAGCGTGTGTTTGTACGTTTCTTAAGGTACTTAATAGTTCAATGCAACCATTATCCATTCACCCAGCCTAGGAATAATGCTAAGTGATCACTATTTTCATTTCGGTATAATGTGGATTTCCCATATTTCGAAGTTTCCTGTGTCCACCCTTAACAGGCTTCTAAAGCTTTCTTTTCTTTTTACTCACCCTCCTAAATCCTTGTAAATTATTAATTGTAAACTAACTGCTTACCTGAGGAATTATTTTTAATTATTAGCAAGTTACTTTTAACCTCTCGGCCACTGACTGGTCCATATTTCACTGGCGTACAAGTTAAACGCCATTATCAAAATAATACTTCCCTGCTATCTAGTATCTTACATCATGCACGTCAAATTATAATACTAATAAATGCTAACATCACAATAATTACTCTCCTCATCACTATACAAACCTTATCCTTCGTAACACATTTTAGCAGCGACAAGAACCATCTTATTTTCCTTTTGACTAATTGTTCCGTTGATAGAGTCCCGGCGAGAGCGAACATTTTTGGTTTCATAAAAAAAATAAATAAATGATTATTTTTTATTTAATTTTCTAAATGCTATTTGAGCTTGAAACAAACAATTGGATGGCCTTTTTGAACCGATCCTAGCATAGTAGTTTTTGCCACAATGGAATCCTGTACTGCATTCTCAAGGCCAAACCAGTGCAGTTTTGCATCACCGTTACTAGTAGAGCACAGTTATCTAGACTTGCTTTAAAGATTTCGATTTCAGTAGCATCACATTTCTCCCGGGATATTTCACAATTCTATTCTTATTTTTTTAGAACTGGCATATTAGTAATATCATGTATTGATTATATATACCTCGAACAAAATCAAAGTATCATAAACCTTACCAACACTTCATTTATATGTTGGTTGTAACTATTACTTTGAAAATTAATCAGTGTTAACATTCAACTACATTAATCTCACTATTCCATCTGTAATTTTTTGTTATTCATTTTTTGTTTCTAGTTATGATCTTACTTCTTCCAAGTTAAAGTCCTTTGTATGTGACAGATGCATACAGAACATTTTACTTTCACATTAATGTGATAAGTGGATAAAAAATATGACTGAATATTATTCAGAATTATTAAAAAACCTCCTTTGGGTTGGAAACGATATTTTAAAAATACAAGAAAAATATGAATTTGAGTATTTCATTATTTTAACCCCTCAGTGTGGTATAATTACATCTCTACATCAATGTTATTTATTAAATCTAGTTATCTAGACTTGCTTTAAAGATTTCGAATTCAGTAGCATCACATTTCTCCCGAGATATTTCACAATTCTATCCTTATTTTTTTAGAACTGGCAGTAAAAGTTTTTTTGATTCCCAAATTCGTATTCCGAAATTGTAAAAGTGGGTGATTTCTTGCATTGTAGTTCAGGAAGTTTCTTGTTTATAATTAAAACATTTCTTCAGGGCGTGAAAGAGACTTCGTTTGCACCAATTCGTATTCAGTGTCACTTGATAGCATTTCAGCTTGCTCCTTTACTTATTCGGTCCATCATAAAATACAAAACCGTTGCTTTACTTCTTTAGGTTAGCATTGCAAAATAGGTTGCAAAAATGATACGAAAATATAATAATTTTGGCAGTTGAATTACTCTTGGCTGTAATTTTGAAAAAAAAGTGACTTTTGAGAGGTTGAAAACCCCTTCCTGGTTTCTGACAAGTTTGTTCCACTGAAGCTGTTTCATTAATATAACTAGTTTGAAGATTGATATTAATTATCAACTAGCTACTGCTTGAATGTCTTCAACCGTAACGGGTTGTAACACCAGTTTTCTGGTTTCCTTTAGTGGAATATGGGCCAATGCAAGCTTTGGGAAGTTAATATAATACAGCGAAAAAGATCTTAAAGGCTAACGCCACTAACCTGTGATCAGGAGGAAAATCACATGCGTCCATTATATACTATAGCTGTTATCAGATTTTCCCGTTAGAACCGTCCATTTGTCTATAATGGAAGAACCCTGACACAAAAGGCCAGCATTTCCATTGTAAAGGCACGACGGTATCTTCTCAGCGACCTCAACGCCCACTCGCACGCGGCGCGCGCAAATTATTCTTAAATACAATCAGCTGATTAATCAGCGGGAAATGTCAACTCACTCCCTTCCAATTAAGCCTAGTGTTTTCAATTTCATTAATATATCCGTATAAATGTTTATCATATTAGTCGAAACAAAATCTCAAGAGCGACCGACGTTTTTTGCAGAGTAATAACATATAGACATTGCTCAGAGAAGTTATCAGCAAAATAACCGTCATTTTCCATCATTGGTTAGAACAAAGAGATTGATTTCAACAAAACAAAACTCCAATACCACTCTATTTATTGATGAAGTTGTTTCCTCTAGAAGATATTTAGCGTCGAAAATAGTATTTCATTATCAAAATAGTATTGTTCCAAATATCAGGGCTGTTTTAATGCAAGCATATGAACAATTCAATATCGGAATGTAGGGAAAAAAAGTTCGTCACGCAGGGGCTGCGTGAACTAAGCAGATTTCCCGGGTGAAGTTTTACAATAAAGAAATCTGCCTAATAACAACTGTAGTAGTGAATCTCTAAACCTATTCACGAGGGACAACCACTGATGAAAACGGCCGCCCTTGCTCTCGGCGGAATGTCCCGAACATAGCCGACTCTTGCCGACCACGCACACAATACAAATGCAAATATCTCGCTTAATATTCGAGATTCCGAATAAATGTATAGAACAATATGTATAGTAAATTTAATTTGCAATAAGATTGATTCTGTAAAACTTTTCGATCCAACGTATAGTAACGGAGATATTTGAATTTTCGGAAATCCTCCCCTCTAACCCCCCCCTCCTATTGGTCCGACATCAGCCGTTAACGAACTTGATCTTTCTTTTTACATTAAACGACTAAATATCGAGTTTGGGAACGATTAAACAAAAATTCCGACCGCTAGAGCGGTAACAGACAAACATATATATATATATATATATATATATATATATATATATATATATATATATATATTTACAGTTTTGAACGGACCTCATTTTCGTCATCTAGTAGGTAGGATCGATGGACATTTGAAGAAAAATTTCGAAAATTCCGTCATGAGTACACCTCAATAGCTGATTTCCCTTAAGGAAAATCTGCTGAAAATTTAACTTAGTATTTCTCCTTCTTCAGCTAAATTTATAAATTTATTAACAAATATGTCTTCTTATGTTTTATGCTAAAATTGAGCACTATAACAATTATTATAGCACGCTATAATAAACTACAGTTTCAATCATTAATTATGTTTTTCAGATGTGATTTTTTCCAGCAATAGTTCTTTTAAGTTTTTTACTCATTAGGTTAATATTTTTTTTCTGCCAGAACTTTATGTATAGTTTTAATAACATGGAGAAAACTGAGAAGCTAAAACATTCCAGGGGTGATTCCGATTGTATTAAATTAAATTGAATATTAAAATTTCTAGAAAGGATATAACCACCATCTTCTCCGTATTTCCCGAGTCTAAGAAACATTTTTGTCTTCTTCTTTTTCCCCAAACATTGAAGTTCCTTTAGAACTTACCCTATAAAAGGAAAACCTTTTTGATTTATTCCTTAATATAGTATAACGGGTAATTACATTGAAGTCACAAGACAAAGCAATTGTCCAAGCATACGGGGAAGTACATCCATGTGTATATCAAACTATTTCACAGTTCATACATAAATTTTACAAAATATATTAACTTTAGCCAGCCAATAGTTTTTAATAAGATCTTAATCTTAGAGTTCTGGGCATATTTCTTTGATCCAGATGAATAAAATTAATGGATTTCTTTTAATACAATTTAGATTTGTTTACTATTAAATAACGTTGAAGGAATCATGGCCGACAGATACACACGAAAATGACTAGCTATCGAGACTGGTAGCCTGTATATAACCCGTTCCTATTGTAAGCCCCTACCTTTATGTAATTAACGATCAATAATTACTCAATGGGAGAAAAGAAAATTCTTGAATATATAACGTTTGTTTTAACTTATTAGTGAACGGTTATAACTATCGTTACGGGTTAATAATTCCCATGCAAATTTATTTTAAAAATTGTTAACGAGGAGATTATACAATGCTACTGCACATTATACAATGCGCATTATTGCACTCGAGATGCAAAATGCAGTAATTAAGCAACCACTCATTAGAAATCTTCTGGAGAGCCGAGAATTCACTGAACGAATGAAAAAAACATGCATGCAACTCTCTAGTGCCTTAGGTGCACCTCATTTCCATTTGAGTTTATCGACTTCTTAATAATCACATAATTGACAGAATGCATTGAAAATCAGACAAGTATAACAAATAAAAAGAAAGGTATACTTTGTCGACGGATGGTATTTGAAGGAAGTTGTGCTTCTTGTTCCTCGTGGATTGCTGGAACTTCCAATAAGAGGGAACATGTAGTATGCTTTGATGACTTCAGATTGTTTCTACCTTCTATCTATCTAAACTGACATGAAGGAGTTGGGAAGGCTTCGACTGACATTACCCAGAGATTGTAGGCCCTAGATGGTTTACCATGGGGAATTCAATGTTATAACTCATGATGTCAAAAAGTCATACCACTCCCGCAAAGGTTAGTTCGGTGAGATTAGCCTTGATCCGACATGGTAAACCTAGAGTCGTGCGTTCGATTCCCGCCTGAGCAACAGGAATTTATTTAGTGACGAATTCATTAAATAAAATCCTTAGTCACAACCTGGCTAGGAAAGGGTGGTAACCTAAATCCGTCCAATGGACCCTAGAAATGTTCATAAAAGTGGACGTTAACAAAGAATAGCAACGTTATTTGATTCCACATGATCGATTCTAACAAAAATCAATAAACCTTGATTTGAGTTGTTAATTGCCATTGTATATACAATGAAAATGGGTTTGCAGTTCTTCTTTGGGGACTCCTAATTCAGCATGCAGCTAATTTAGTCCTCCATCTGGGGTAGTTTTCTTAAAACTTTTTCTTTGAGCGGTGTTCTTTCTACATACTTCCTGTCAATATTGTTTGTTTACTTTCTTGCTCAGTGTAGCGGGAAGTCGATACTGTGATACTCTGGTTCGTTTACGTCGAATTCGGTACGTCCTGTTCATCCAACCAGCTAACAAAAGCAACGACAGTTCTACTTCCTGGTCTTCGGATTTTACATGTAATACCCGGTTCTACCTCCGATTGTGAGTGGAGCACACACGGCTGGTTCTCGTACTTGTGAACGCATTGTGCCGATGTAAACACGAGTAGGGGGTGCGGATGTAGGTGAAATGTTCCGGTATACTTTCACTAACGGGCCGAAAAGATGCCGGGTTACCTACGCTCGGCAGTGACATGCCCATATGATATAATAGTATTTCGTAATCGTCACGGCTCCAGTTATACGATCCCCTGGAGTTTCGAACACGCTTTCAAGGACATTGGTCCTTAAAGGCAACTTAACCTTTATGCCGTCAAGCAGGGGACAGTAAATTGAATTCTCACGCTTAAGTTAGAAGTATTGCGGTTGGATGTGGCCATATGGGCTTGAATGGAGTAATAAGTCCGTCACGCAGTGGCTGCGTAAAATAAACAGATTTCCGGTCTGCTGGAATGACAGGTCCGTAATCTCACCTCACCATCTATTCTTTATTTTCTCCGTAGTAAGAAGCCTAAACAGGAATTGAAGAAGAACTTTGGGTTTTCGTTTTGTTTCCGCCAGTAATTTTTAGTGATATCAGTTGTCTTAAATGATTATTTGATTATAAGTAACAGATATTTTTATCAAACTAAATAAACAAACTGCATTAATATATATTATTCATAAATCATCTTGTGCTCCAAAAATTGGATACATCATTTAATATAACTTTAAAGAAATCATCGCATTCTTGCCTTTTCCATATGTATTAACGTAGGTAGAAACCTAATAATTCACGATTAGTACCAGCTTCAATTTTATTTCTTCTTTTTGCAGAAACCCACTGTGGTTCTCTCCTATGAGTATTTACTACAGTTATTGGGTTCACAAAATTTTCACTAAGCATATTTTTATACCTAAAAATCCATATCCATTGGACATTTTGTATCTCGAAACCACGTACCTTCTCGTATTCCAAATTCTGGACGACTGCTTCTTTTATAGCAATGTCATCAAATGGTAGTTTTTATTCTTTTTACAAGTTTCATTTGATTGTTAGATTCACAATTATGTTCTTTGTGAATGATTAAAAAAAAAACCATGCCGATATCAAGAATTGTCTACAAGTAGGTTATGTTAACAACAAGGCAATAAATAATATATGAACATGTATTATTCTATGTAACTGATATACTAAAAGTAACTGGCGAAGTCATAACGAAAAATACCAGAAACTTTTCGAAACTCACGCCAAGGGTACAATCTTGTAACTTGATTTTTTTCAGAATATATTAAAAAGAGATAAACACACTGCATTTTACTGAACGGCATTATAGGACGGCATACAACGTCTGTAAATAGTTAACAATTTAATTTTTTTTTTATTTCTGTGAAAAATTGTCTATACGGGGATGAAAAATTGTATCCTGGGTATAAAACTTCAATGTACTTGAATGCCCATGGCCCTACCTAGAAAATTACGAAAATGAGGTCCGATCTAAACTGATATATATATATGTATTTATATATATATATATATATATATATATATCGGTTAACGCTCAAGCAGTCGCAATTTTTGTCTTTTCTTTACCAAATAAAATATTTAAACTCTTCAAAAGCGACGTCTCCCGCCGATATATTGAAGTGAGACAATAATTGTTCATTAGCGTTCATTTTGAATTTGAACACATTTAGTTGTATGTAGTCCATTATTTTTAATAGCGTTTTACTTTTCAGAAGTCAAAGAACTATCCATTTTGGCCTGAATTCGACTGACGGTATACCGTTTGAAATAAATTTTATGGGAGTCAAACGCGTCTCAATACTAACCAAGAGTTTTAAGAAAAAACTCCTTTTCCAAAAATGGACTTTCACGATCCTTAATATTGCTATTTCTGTAGACGTAATATTCATTGCTTATGATACTTGCTCTCGGCTAGCTTGCGGATCATTTTCACTCTACATCTTGCTTAGAAAGTTCATCCCTTGCGCATTCCATTGCGGGTACTTGTATTAAAAAATGTATTAACGAGTTCTATTAAGGGAACTTCTAAAGATAGCGAGTTTACTGTGAGTCTTGTTAACTCTCTTCTGGATACATTAATCTTTCCGAGATCAAAGAAGAATTCATGGATTTTTTTTTTCATTCTCCTCCGGCACGCCTAGTAACTAGTTTGATCTTTAATCGCCCGCTGCATACTTAAACCTAAAGAGGAAAAACGTTTCAATTGAGTTCGCAAAGTGATAGTTAATGCGGTTACGTAAGATATAAGGCAGCCAACAAGCTTGGGAATGTTAGCTTTAGTTATCTTCTGATGCATCTGTGAAGAGAAAGGTAACACCGCATTTCTCGATAAGACTTTATTAATGTCTTTGTGTGTGTGTTTGTAATATCTAGTGGTTTGTGCCAGGACGTTTCCTCTTTACGGCGGTTCCGGCAGCTAATAACACCTAGGAACAGGATCGCATCTCTCGAATATACCATTTAGTTATGCCACTTCTTTGCTGACGTTTAATTTTGAAAGTGGATAATCATATACTTGTGTGTGAGGAACTAGTAATCTGGTCTGATCGGCTGTATATTTATCGGCTTTCAAAATGAAAACCGATAAAATGAATGTTTATTTACACCTTATCCTTACAGAGACCAACAGAAGTATTTAAGAAAACAAAAATAGAATCTCACCCTCTTTATTATTTTTAACAGAAAAATGTTTTCCCCCCTGGGGCCCTGCACAGAACAAACAATGCTAAAACATACAGGGTAAATTGAAAGTAGTTATTATTGTCTCCCATACAAGCTAACTAGATTCTAAGAGTACTAACCAGGGTTTTAAATTATTCTCCTAAGACACTATAAAAGAAGGAAAAACTTTATTTAGCAATAAACATTTGGGCTTCACAAGTACATTGGCTTGCTAAATGCATAGCACATATTCATTTTTAAAACATTAATATAATAGTTTTTTTTTAAATAAATAGTGCCAAATGGAATGTTAAAATAAGGAGTTTTAATATGAATCTACTAAAATAATATAAAAGATTTACAAATAATATTAAGAAAAAAAAAAGAAGAACATATATAATCTTTACATATGTTTATTCATTTGGGGATTATTGAAATGGTCCCCTGAGATTTGGTATTTAATACGTGGACTTATGAAATAATGCTTTAAAACTTAGGACACTTAAATATTAAATTTTTAAGATTTTTAAACTGGTGTCTTAGACTTCCATCACCCTCATGCCAGGATTTATCTCATTTTATTGTTTCATATAGCATTATTTTAACATTTCCTTAATTTTATTTCCATATACTTTTAATAATTTCGAAAACATTTAATCTTTATTTTAAAATTTTAATTTAGAGAATTCAAATAAATGCGACATCGCCTAGTTGCGGAGCTCTTCAAATAAATAAATAAAAGATTTTCATTTTTAGATAATAATCTAGACGCAAATGAAAACCTCAAGAGTTTTAATAAACAAACAGCAGGAAACCAAAAATTATGAGTTATCGTGGCTATAATGGATTGATTATTTGAACTGTTTGATCAGTGGCAGTTTTATTTATTATCATTATAAAATATATGAACATTAACTATTATAAAACTCGTTAGTACTGGTAATTCTCATTCTATTAATTTATACATAACATGAAAGTCTAATCTAACCATTTGTAAATCTACGAACTCGATCCGACCATGTACAATTCATATTTAATGAGCGTTGTTTAAGTACTTCAAAGTTTCCAGTTATTCGGTTTGACAGATTTTCTTTTCCTCTGTCGTCTTAAAACTAATATTTACATGCACATTGGTATCTTTTCAGGAAATGTCAATAACCTTAGTGTCAACGAACGCTTGGAATAAGAATGAGAGAGTTGCGAAATACTCGACACCTACGACCACGCAATGTAGCCATTGAAATAATTCCTGCAATTAGAATCGATACTTAGAATCGAGCTGAGCCCCTGAGAACAGACAATAGGCCGTTTGCAGTTGGTAAATATTCACTGGGAAACCTTTACCACGCCCTTGCAGCTGATATAATACTCCCATAGCAACATTGTTTATAAACTAACGGCGCCTTTGTGTTGCATAATTTTAAGAGAGGCTCAAAACATATTAGAGCTTCCTCATTAAAATGATTGCGTGAGCTTCCTGTGTGGTGAACAAATAATATTTTAAACAAAATTGAAGTTCTTGCAAGTCGTAAGGTAAGCCCTGGTGTTTTCGTTTTCGGCATTCTCTCAGTATATGTCTCATCGTCAAGGGAATGTTACAAGTTGAGCAAGTAGGTCTGTTAGTCTTTGTCATCAAGTATGAGTGTTGATTTGGTCTGGCCGATTCTAAGTCTCGAGAGAACTACTTCTTCTCTCCTAGAGTTTCTGAGACTTGATGGTCACATGCAAATAGTGTTCTTAATAGTTCGTAGTTTGTTGTCAGTACTTGTGTTAGTCCAGTCGGTTTGTCATGCATCTAAGATGAGCTGTTTTGTTTGTCTTGAAATGTCTTCATGTAATACATCTATTTGTTCACATTCAAGTTTTTCAGCTGCTTTCTCTGCCTCTGAGTCCGCAGTCTCATTGAGTCCTAAGTTTTCGTGTCCTAGCAATCAATAAAATGCAGTGCGTTTATCTAAACTGATAAGCTCATGTTTTATTTTTTGAGCTATTGGAAGATTTGTGTAAATATTGTTTAGTATTTGAAGGGAACCTAAGGAATCCATGCAAATGATAATGTGTTTGCTTTGTGATGCGTGGGTGTTCTTGAGGGCCAATATAATTCCTTGGAGTTCTGCTCCTAGAATGCTGTAACAAGATGGCAGCGTCTGCTTGATTACCTTTCCTTTTGTTACTGCAACTGAGCCAACTCCCTTCTCGCTTTTAGGCCCATCAGTAAACCATACAATGTGTTCCTTTTTTCCGTGCAAAAATTCCCTGAAGGGTGTTCGGTAATGGAATTTGGGTAGTTTATCAGACTTTTTAAATTTTGTTAATGATATGTCTGTGGTTTATCGAATAAGCCAAGGGGGTTTCTCAGTTGCTTTTTGAGTACAATTATCAAAGTTTAGGAGGTTTAAATTGTACCTGGAATATCGATAAGGTAGTAAAGGATATTAGTAAAAGATTTGTTCAGCCATTTAAAGGAAAAACACTCATTCCTGGCAATAAGTCTCCAAATCATATATTTAATAGTATAAATTATATTTTGTCGTGAATGTTTGTCTAGGAGAATGATATCTGTTTAAAGCATTGAGGCAGAAGGAGAAGGTAGGATTAACTGCAAGGTAATCCAAGGTACGCTGTCTGGAACAGTGCGGAATAGACATGGTTTATGGAGGTCAAAATAAGAGAGACAGAGGTAATTTCTATAAGGAAATATGTGAGGGGTCGTGAGATTTAGTTGTTCGTGAATTCATGGCGTCTGCAGTTCGCATGACCGTGATGCGAGGGTCGCCAATTGGTCAGCTTTCTGATGGGAACTCTTCGCCACTTCATTAAAAAAAAAAGTGAAATTCAATTAACAAGCTATTCAGAAACGGCCAATTAAATATTTCGTAAAGAAAAACGAAATTAAAAACATTATGCCGACGAATTATTAAAAAACCCGTGGGCCATTGTTTTATCGATCGATTATTATTAACACGCGTAAACAAGACGTTAAGTAATCCCCGACTTCGTGCCGATGGATCGATGTGAAGATTGCGAAAGTTGACGAGAAAGTCCCATACCCACGCGATCGTGTTACAATCTGGTAAAAATAGTTCAGGTCAGGTCTTTCTACACATGGTGCCACCATATGGGCAAGACCGCGCGACGGATATGGGCTTCGCATCAGTAGGTCACGTACATCCCAGATACTGGCGCAGTACTTGAACAAATTCGGTTTCCATGAAGTAGGAAGTAAGATGGATGAAAAGATGCTATAACTAGGCAGTAAATTAATTCGAAAAAGACAGAAATAATAGAGATGTCATTGACACTAAATAGTAGTGTGTAGAAAGACTTAGAGTCTGTATCGTATCAGTTATGACTATATCCGTAGGAAATTAACAAATACGATAACTCATAATAATAAAGAAGAAACAATGTTTTAACAGGAAGTAAGCATTCATTTTGGCCAGAAGTCATTGAAAATAAGAAATACTTTATTGAAACGGTTAATTGGTTAACCAACCTTTTAGCATATTTCCCTTAAGGAGAATTTCAGCTATTGAGGTCGTACTCGTGAAGCGATTTTTGGAAAAATTTCCACAAATGTCCATGGATCCTAGGAGATGACGAAAACAAGGTCCGTTTAATATATAAATATGTGTTTGTATATGTCTGTTAACGTTCTAGCGTTCGTAATTTACGTTTGATCGCTACCAAACTCGATATTTAAACGTTTTATGTAAAACTAAAGAGCAAGTTCGTTAATAGTTGAAATCAGAGCAATGGGTGGAGAGGTTCAGAGGGAGGGGATGTCCAAATCTCTCTTAATATGCGTCGGGTAGAATATAAAACCAATCTTATTGCGAATGTAATGTTCTTAAAACGTTGATATGTACGTTTTTTTCATGAAATCTTCTTTATTAAGTGAGATATTGACAATTTTATTAGTTTTCGCCCTTCTTTAACCCCCCCCCCCTCCTACTAATGTCATATCAACAATAAGCAGTTTTATTATGAAGCACACTATTTGAAGCGTAAATACCAAATATTGTTCTCATTGAACCTTTACATTCTTCCTTTAAATACAAATACGTGACGCACGTGGGAAATGTACTAAGTTTAAGCAGCCCTCCTTGTACATTTTCTTCAGGTGTACATAGATATGTACATATTCTTCATTTAGCTAAAGCATTCATCTTTGCTCGAAAAGTCTTTAGAATCTGATTAATGGAGTTATTTGCCTTGTAATGCTTCATGTTGCGTAATATTTTTACATTTGACGTCTCTATGTTCACATGTTTTGGAAACGTGAGCATCTGATAACTCTGGCGAATTTTGTGGAGTGTTTTAGTTTTGAAGAATAGATGAAAATTAGTGCAAATCCACCCCACCTCACCGTTCAAAAATATAATAGTTCAAAGTATAAGTCACAAGTACGGATAGCATTAATAATTATTAACCCGTCTTTGCTTGAGTAATATCTAGGCGAAATAATACGTGCAAGACTACACTTAAGGTATAAATGCACTATTACATTAAAATTTATAAATGGGATAAATCACATTAAAAAAAAAAAACAACTATGTTTTAAAAGGTTAAATTATTTTTCCCCGTCATAATGCATTAAATGAACTTTCTTGGAGCTTTAACTGGGACAAGTGCATTCATTTCTAAAATAAAGATCACTTATTCGGCGCACCAACGATGTAACTGCAAATACTGCTAGTTACAAGATTTGGGGAAAACTATGTTGAAATAATTGAAAATAATATAGACAAATGTGAACTTTTGTAAGACGCTTCAATTTGATGAGGTAAAATAGCAGTACTACTTTATTTATTTCGATTAATCAAGTCTTTCTGACTATTATGGCCTTTTATCTAATTTTAATAAAAAAAATCGCAGCTAGGTTGTGGTTCCAGTTGTCAACGGGTTAGTGACACCTACATATTCCTCAATGATGACAACTAGACATGTGATCTTCACGTTCGCGTAATATCTGGAACATACGATATGCACCATACGCAAAGACGTTTCAGTTTCATGTGTCGAAAGGCTTCCAGGGGTCTCATTAACCGTTTAAGTGTCACAACAACAGAGTTGCGAAACTCAGAGGATACAATTAAGCCCGTGTGATCTGCTCTAGTTATTATATTTTGCTATGATACCTTAGTCAGTCTATATACCATCTGATAACTGAAGTCTACTAGCCTCTAAAATGAGCTTTGAAGTTGTTCAATGGTAGAATTAGAAACCCACTGTATTTGCTAATGAAACCATTTTAAATATTGATAATAAACAAACATCAGATTGTAATCAAAACGCAATACAGATTTGTTCTGTAAGTTTAATTATAATAAGAGATTTACTTATTCTTTCTCTTTCTCAGAGTTCCATTCAAGGAATGTCTCTTAGAACAGACTTCAGTAGTTCTGGAAGTTGTTTTGGTGCTTGCAAGCTTAAATAAAACACATTAAAGGAAAGAAGACAATGGCTAACTCGATATTGCTTCAGGTCTCTGGCACCATTAACCTTAATGAAAAATATTAATATCCAACTAATTGAAGGAAAAATTCCGAATTCATCTAACCAAATAGAACAAAATGTAAATTTAGTGCCACTTTGAACTAATGCTGTTCACAATATTAACAAAAACAAATAATCATTGTAATTTACAAGCGCCCACTTAATGATACTACGGCTAATCGGGGCGGGTTATCAACAGGTCACCAACCATTTTTAGCAAGGGAGAGAAAAAGAAAAGTTTATTTTATATTTATTCCCCCCCCCTCAGTTCAATATCCTTGAAAAAGGGAGCATATAAATATATTATATCTACACTTGAACGTTTTACGTCAGGTATTTACAATAATTCTTTTAAACGAAATACAAAATAATTTTTCTATACACAAACGCCATAAAAATTTAAAATAAATTTGAGAAATAGGAAATATAAGTAAATAGAATACGAGAAAAATAGTCAATAAAAAAATAAAATATAATGGGATTACACGGTGTTTTTATCAATTAAAATAAAGTAAGAGATAACATGTCCTTTATTTTTTACAAAATTTAAGTTCATGATTTTTTGAAATTGATATCAGCTCTAAATGGTCATAAAATCATTAGAAAAAAAAAGGGAGATGGCAGCATTTTGTCACTTAATAATTTACTATTGTCTACGCGGGAATTTTTAAACGAGATTTAGAAGACCAGCACTTAACCTTGAGCCTCGAAAATAATAATATCCAAAACTATTGAACTGCAGACTTCAGTTTGTAATTTTAACTTATTACTCCTATTTCACAGACCGGATTGATTTGATTTCAATTTATGACTCCAACAGACATGGAACACGGATTGTTGTTTGTGGCCAATGCTTATATAAGTATGATTACTCATAGATCGTAATTGATATTCAAAATTAACGGAATTACTTTCCAAGGTAAGATTTTTTTATAAACAACATTGCTCATTATCATGACTAACGACGTGGGAAATCGCATTTATCCTTGAGCGTATCCATTCTAGCGGTCCCAGCTATTCATTGAGCACGATGAAAAACTATTGAGTGTACAAAGGCCGTGGAACCTTGGCCTTTAAGGTACACGCTTAGTGGGTAAGGGGTGATTGTTCAGCCTATGATATAAAGGCATATATTTATTGCAGCAATAAGCTGCGCAGACGACACAAGTCAGGATGAGTGGGAGATCTCCGGGGTCGCGACCCTTCCAAAGTCACGGTCTGCAAATGTGAAGGCCTACATGACCGGCGAGCAATTATCTATGCAATCCATCTGTCGCAGATTCCGCACTTATAAATTGCTAACGCTTCCTACACGCATTTCGAAATAGTTGCGGCACCGTGCAATCAGATGGCGTCTTGTTAGGTGCTAACTGTAAAGATAAACAATTTCCATTCCTTTATCAAAGAACATTTGTTCTGTGCTTTGTCTTATGATGGTTTGCAGAACAAAAAAAAGTCAGTCACGCAGGTCCTGCGTAAACAAAACAGATTTCCCACTTGCTGGTATAACACACAATTTATTTGTAAGTAATTGATTAGTAGAAGAGTGGGGGGTGTGGGGGGGGGGGGTTATGCATTAGGAATACAAGAAAGAACAAAAAAAAAACTCGCTTGATACTGGATTAATGAAATAACGCATAGAGGAAAAATTGTAGAACATCAATTTTTTGTTTTTTGTTTATTATTATTTACGTCCACTTTATGCTACTAGGCTAATCGGGACGGGTTATCTACAGTTACCACCCTTTTCTAGCCAGGGTGGGCCTAAGGAGTTTATTTAATGAGTCCGTCACTAAATAAATGCAATTTTTTAACAAAATAGGTTTTACTGTTGACTATCTGACTTTTAATAACGAAAATATTGGAAATTTTCGAATCCCATCTCCATACCCTTACAATTCCAGGACAAGCCTATAACAAATATGACCTTTAGTGTTGAGTGAAACAGTTAAATATATAAGTATAACAACTTAACATTTTCGAGACAAAAACGTAAAATCTTAATTGATGACGTTAACGTTCGCCGAGTTAAGTCTCATAATAAAGGTCTCTTGAAAGAAATATTTGGTATTTAATCTTAGAATAAAGCTGATACAACAGCTTATTGTTAATATGACATGAGTAGGAGTAGGTGTTTACTGAAGGCCGACAACTAAATAATTAAACTCGGTTAATATTCATACTAGAGAAAATATGTATATAGGAACAATTATATTTGCAATAAGGTAGGTAATGTAAAGTTTCCCACTTTTAATAAAAGAGATTTTCGAAATTTCTCCCTCTAAAAAGCCTCGTGTTCGATTTTCACCGATAACGAACATGATATTTAGATTTGCATAAAACATTTTAATATCGAGTTGAGTAAGTACCTAACAAGTATTTCGCCCATTTGAGCGGTACAAACAAATATATATATAAAGTTTTAAACTGATCTCATTTTCGTCGTCTTCTAGGTAGGATCGATGGACATTAGTGGAAATATTTCAGTCTGCTAATAATGATAAATGCAAACAACGGTAAACGTGTTCACTTCAGGAACGAATTATTAAAAGCAAATAAACGAAGTAAACTTTTCAATCATAAAACCTGGTGTTTGAAGTGCATAAAAAATAAATTGATCTATGGGTGTTTACTGCCAAGGTCTATGAGTTACTGGGCGTGGTACAGGAAGAGCATTCCTAGAAATAACCACATGTTCCATAACTCAAATTAAAAATAGGTATAGTCTTTAATCATTTCTTCCAAACATATGTTAGCGTTATTTTTTCGTGGCCCGCACTACCAGCATATTGACCGTACCTAACTAGCAATTCCTAAGGTCATTAGTTATGTTTGGAAAGTGAGGCAGGTGTGATAGAAAGCAGGTAGATCCTTGCGTAAGCATATCTGACCCGGGTTGCCTGTCACCTCCCGATTGCCTGGGACCAACGCACCAACCTTCTTCCGGAGTCAAGGAGTTCTCCTTGTTCCGTAATTGGACATGGGTTCCAGTAAGGTTCGACAGGGGTGTTCCTATGTCGCTTTAGTTCAGCTGCGTTAACCGCGTCGCTTGCTTACAGTAACCAACACTGCGGCGGTCTCCCTTTGAGGAAGAGACTCAGCGAAACATCGTCTTATGCATTATGTCAAACACGAGTGGTGGGAGAAGGCAAAGTAAAGTTTCGACGATTACGGAAATTGAACTACGACCATTTTAGCAGATTTCCATTAAGCCGAAAAATGTCTTCAAATGTACATCGATCCTACGATCGTAGATGATGAAAATGAGGCCCGTTCAAAATTATGTACACACACACACACACACACACACACACACACACACACACACACAAATATATATATATATATATATACTTGTATGTTACCGCTCTAGTGGCCTCAATTTTGGTATGACCGTTACCAAATTATGATATAAAAGCGTTTCAAGGAAACATAAGTTTAAAGGGTAGGGAATTTCAAAAATTCGAAATACCTCCATTACTATACATTGGACCGAAAAATTATATAGAATATCCCTTAATTCAAATTGAGTTATAAATATTGTTATATTGATTCATTCTCTATCTTTAATCTTAACCGAGATATTTGGATTTTTTTTTCTGCCTTCAGTAAACCCCCACTACTCATGTAACATAAACTATTCTCTGTTATATAATGATGCACTTTATATATTTTATTCTTTTTGAAGCTTAAATACCAAATATTGTTTTCAACGAATATTTGTTAGATGAGATACTTATAAATAGTTGAGTGGTAACCAAATTTAAGATTTTAGGTTCTTAATCTGAAAATGTTAATTTGTTCTACACCACAAACGTTATTTAACTGTTTCATTCAACACTAAAGACTAGGTAATGGCTGGGACCTATTGGAAAATCAGCTATTGAGGTCGTGCGCATGACGTCATTTTCAAAAACTGTCCATCATCCTACCTAGGAGATGTCGGAAATGAGGACTGTTCAAAGTGTTTTATATACACTCAACCGCAAAAAAAAAAACCGGACACTTAGATTTAGTCTTATAATTTGGTTAAATACTTAATATATATGTATATTAATTTTTTAATTAAAATAATTGGTTAATCTATAGGTTATTTAAAAAAAATCTGCCAAAAGTGAATAATTTTTATTGATTATTTACAAAAAAATACAAAATAAAAAAAAGAAAAAGATAAATTAACACATTTAAAAAAAAAAAAATATTCTTCATTTTTATTACAGTGAATGGTAGACTTCACTACCCCAAGCGTTTTGGCAATGTAATGCCTTCCATCTAAGTTTGAAAGACCTATTATTCTGGACCGAAATAAAAATAAAACATTAATTAAAGAAAATGCTTGGTTAATAATTAAAGATGTTTAAATATGCGAAAAACTACTTACAGTTTAGAATAGATCAACTTCACGACAAATAAATCTAATCTGAGTTTTATCTTATTGTTTACTAATCCTGAAGGGATTAGTTCAATGGACTTAGACTCTAAATTCTCTGTAATAACTAGAATACCCACATAAAGAAAATTGCTGAAAATTAGCTTTTAATACGACAAAAATGAAGTGTCCGGTTTTTTTTTGCGGTTGAGTATATATACTAATTGAGGGATGGTACTATGATTGAAATTAAGATGAACCCCATGTCTGTCAATATTTCATTTCTGTTAATATTCTCACGTGTTATGAGCGTCAGTGCGCAAGCATCTGGAATGTTTCTAAATGTCATTCTACATTCTTGCATTTTTTTTTTATCCTGGACCGTCACATTTTCGCCGGATATAAAAGCTGAGAGGTTTCCGAGGGAGATACATCTAGCAAGTAGCAATTCAACTGACTCCCTAAGAAAGGCTAAGACGGCGAGAGTCGCGGGTTCCTGGCCACGAGGGAGATCAAAACGAGTTGTGTTGGCAGAGGAAAAGAAAACTTCCACTTGATTTGCTGGAAATTCATTTCTCAAAATAGGCTAAAGTGGAGAACGCTGGTAACACCGGCTAATGGTCTCAATTCAAAATACTCTAAAAGAAGTACTTACTGCCCTTTTAGCAGATTTCCCTTAAGGGAAATCAGCTATTGAGGTCGTACTCATGACGCGAGTTTCGAAAAATTTCTTCAAATGTCCATCGATCCTACCCAGGAGATGACGAAAATGAGGTCCGTTCAAAACTGTATATATATATGTATATATATATATATATATATATATATATATATATATTTGTCTGTTAACGCTCTAGCGGTCGCAATTTTTGTTTGATCGTTACCAAACTCGGAATTTAATCGTTTTATGTAAAAAGGAAGATCAAGTTCGTTAATGGCTGAAATCGGACCAGTGGGAGGGGGATTTTCGGAAAATTCTAAATATCTCCGTTATTATGCATTGGATTGAAAAAGTGTATAGAGTCAATCTTATTGCAAATTAAATTTACTATAAATATTGTTTTATACATTTATTCTGTATCTTGAATATTAACCGAGATATTTGCATTTGTATTCTGCATTGGTCGGCAGGAGTGAGCTGTTTGGTACTTTCCGAAGAGAGCTCTGACGGCCGTTTTCGTAACTATTCGTCCCTCGTGTATAAGTTTAGTGATCCCTTACTACGTACTACACTTGTTATTGGGCAGATTTATCTACTGGAAAATGTCACGTGGGAAATCTGCTTAGTTTACGCAGCCCCTGCGTGACGGACTTTTTCTCCTAAATTCATCAACTGCATTATGGCTAAATATAAAATTGTTAGACGTTAGTGCATTAAATTAGCAAGTATAAGGTGTACTACAACAGGTGTCATAAGTTCCAATAAAATACTTGTGATTAAGTGGCCCATTACTGTTAACGCCGGAAAAGAAGAACGTTTCGTGCTTTATTCAACACTTCATCATGATATATTTTGTCCCTTGCTAATACGGTCGTATAATGAGCTTGGCGAACGATAGCTAGGTTATGCAAGCTTACCGGTTGCAATCTCGCCGAAGGTCAATAGCCGGTTCGAAAGTCGTCCATTTGCAAGAGCAGATCGATTAGGGCTGCAACTCTATGTGACATTAGTAAACACAAAAAAATACTGGGAAGGGGGTAATTTACAAGATAACTATGTTTATCAGGATTACATAGGAATACTAGACTCCTGAGAGGTTACATTCAGCAATTTATTTTAATTGGTGAACAGGAACTACGAATTCCTAAAAGGAAGAAAGTTTGCACTAACAGGCAAACCACTTTCATTTTCGATACTTTAGAAGAAATTGACTTGATTCACTAGTTTCAAATGTTTTACAACATTTCATTAGAATATGATCCTTTTCTTTTTTTATTTATTTTAAAAGTACTGATAATATTGGTAGAGCATTGAGTAATATTATATTATGAACACAAAAATATTAATGCCCACTTTTTGGCATTTATTTATAGCCCAGACGTATAACTAGCACAACCAAATGATCAGCATCAAGTAACATTTTTAAATCCGTTAATGGTGAAAATACTATATTCAGGAACTTTCTGTAAAGTAAAAAAAAAAAAAAAAAAAAAAAAAAAAAACCTTTAAGGTAACTGAGGTTGAATATTTTAAATTTGAGGGGCTTAGGTTAGCCATGGGAGTTAAGGCGTTGGTCTTAAACTCGCATTTTAAACCTTGAGTGATGAGTTCGATTTCCGCCTGGGTAATTTATTTAGTGGTGAACGTTAAATAAAATCCTTAGTCCACTCGGCTAGAATAGGGTGTTAGCCTGTAGATAACTTGTCTCATTAACACAAAATGGACATTAATAAATAATATATTCGGGTTTTATAAATCCGAAAATATTAAGCTCCATACAAGTCTTGGACAATTTCCTTACTATTGTTATTTAATAAATCACTCCAAAGAGGTGGAATTAATAGCAAAATAAATCTTGTTTCTCTACTGCACAAATGAAATGTGGGGGTAAAGTACCGTAGTTAAGGGAAAAATGTGTTAAAATGAATATAAATACATTTATTATATAGCTTTTTTTTAAATTTATTGTAAATATACGTACGTTGCTTAATGTAAAGATTACATATAACCAACAAATGAAGATTTCGGTAGAAAATTTACAAATATACTACAAATGATGTGTTGAAGAAAAAAGAACCTTGTCAATTCCTCTGAAATTTTCGTATGATCTAAAAGACGACGGAGACCTGGTTAAAAGAATTTTCACACAAATGTTTATCATTTTTAGCAGATTCGATAAATGTCTTCAAATGTCCATCGATCTTACACAGAAGATGACGAAAATGAGGCCCGTGCAAAATTATAAATATGTAAACGTTCTAGCAGTCGCAATTTTTTTTGTATCGTTACCAAACTCGACATTTAAAGAGGGGGAGGGGTATTTATTAACTCAACATTCATAGTGTTGTTAAGTGTTACCAGTATGCAGATTATCTGTTGTAAAACTTCACGTGGGAAATCTGCTTAGTTTACGCAGCCCCTGCGGGACGGACTTCCTACTTAACAGCTATTCTGGCGAATGGCGTAGAAATATAGAGGGAGTAGTCCATATTAAAATTAATAAAAATATAACTCAAATTTTAAGAATTCCTATCGCTACATTACTAATACTTGTTACGATATCTAACTAGTTCTTGGTAGTGTGAGCTAGCCTAATTTTTCCTGTTTACATTCACTCATCGAGCGGCGTTAGTGTGTCTCGCACGTTTCTCGCCGCCCGCCAACTGCATCCCAATGAGGCACAGTTTCTCGTGTGGGAATAACTCAAAAAATGTTGAGCCAATCTCATTAATATTCTGCAAGAGAATAAGTTTAGTCCGCATTTGGCCTTATTTGAAGAAATTTATGGCATTCTACCACAAATATAAATTCACGGGGTTCTTTAATGCTATGCCGACGTATAAAAGAAAGATATTGACATTCTAAGAATGATTAGGACTAAGTAATTATCTGGAAAAGTTCGATAAACTATAATCCCAGCCATAAAAAAAAATATTAAATGCACTCCATTTACTTTTAATTGAGGTTCATAATAAGAACTAATGTACACGAAAATTTTTTTATAGTAACATTGAAGTTAATTTGCTAGAACGACCTATTGTCATAAAACAAGTATAAAAAGGAACTAAAGAAGTTATTTTTAGATGACTAGTACATTTTAAGTGGCCCAGCGAAAGTTGTCGGTCTTGAACAATTTGGATATGCAATAAGGTTTGGAGGCCACTCACGCCCTTCTACTGGGACTGATTTGTCCGCTTTTGGAGGCAACGGGGACAAGAAGGCAGACCGCAACAAATTAATGAATTTTTAATGTCTGCGAGATTTGCAAGAATGAAAGTCTCGGTGTGGGCGTCTGTACTTACTGAGAAAATCTTGTTCGACCAGCGATAATCAGTTACTTAGTTGGCTAAAATTGGCTTAGTCTGTACGAGAAAGGAATCGCAACCAACGAAGCGGTTGGACCTTGGTTCTGATTTCTGGCGGTAACATCAAACGTGGTCATCGTACATTGATCCAGATTTGTTTAGACCACGTATGGGCGGGCAACCTTTGACATGTTGTGGGCCAAACTTTAGTGTGGAAATACGTCTGCTACCGCTATTAAAAATAGCGCATTTTAAAGTATTGTTCATAATTGTTAACGATAGATATCAGACATATAAATAGACGACAATATAAATGTAATACGATTTATTAAAATAACAAAATTAAATGAAAAAAATAGGTACAACATTATAATTAAATCGTAAAATTTTGGAATTATATTGTAAAGATTATACAAACAACGATAGTTAAATAGCGACACCGAAATCAATAAGACACTGGAGCTTGAATATGGGAACGTAATCCACTGATGTTTGGATTAGTTCCCCTGATACAAAGACAAAAAGAATTTTCCAAATTATCGTCAGTCAGCCTTGTACGATGTTTTGATTTATTACCTTTCATCATTGAAAAGAACTGTTCGCATTTATAAGTACTGCCAAACGCACAAATCTCTCTTCATCTTCCTCATTTGGAGTAAGTAGTGTAAAAGTTTTGTTATATTGTAGTGAGTGGTTGCCCACATATGGTTTAGAGCGTGATTGCCTTTAAATTTTAGAAGATTTCCTCTAAAAACAAAAAGGAAAACAGGAGTTCTTCGTAGCTTAAAGCGTTTACAAATAGGTCTTAATGCTTCTTTGAAAGGCCTCATGATTTAGAATCGCCAAGAAGAATTTATTTAGTTACGCCAGTCATTAAGTAAAATCTTCATTCCCAAACTCTCTTAATAATGTTGGAACCCTATCCCGAAGTTTTGGTCTTTAATAAATAAAAGTTTTGTATATCTATGGAGAAAACTAGCTGTGTAATTTGGTTTCCCGGCGGAACACTGGAATTACTAAAGTACTAATAATCACTGTCCATTTTTCACCGTACCAAAAATATGATTTCGGTTCAGTCATCCTCTTCTTATAACCTCGTAGGAGGAAACGGGTAACTGATGAATGCTGACAAATTTATGTTTAGTATAGGTGGGTAGCCCATTGTTGGCTGGTTGAAATAAGTCTGTCAACCTGGCGAAACATTCGTTTCCCGTTGACGCATAACGATTGCATTAATTTAACATGAATACTAAATAATATGATGTAATTCCATTTAGGCAACATGTTGTAATAGATACAAGTTTGTATGAAGCGGTGGGTGGATGTAATTATTTTGCATTTTATCTAACAAAACAACTTTCAAAGACTGATATTGTGTCCTAAAACCAGTTTATTCATTCCATTATTGTGAAAAAATAAGTATCAACGACAATATTCCCAAGCAAACACGACTCCTCATCTACTATAGTTAGGAAAGTATAACATAGATGGTGCTCACTTAGGTGGCGTTGCCCTTATAATGAAAGATATGGATATAATAATAATTCATATTTAAAAAAAAAAAAAACTGCATAAATACAGAACAATATGGAAATGAACACAAAATAATTAAAACTCTGTCACGCAGGGGCTGCGTTACCTGAGCAGATTTCCCTCGTTCACCAGATATTTGCATTTATCTCAAAACGTAAAAATTCAATAGCATTATCCCCCCCCCCCTCATATAATATATTAATACTTTATTTAGCTGTGAAGTCTCCTCATTAAAAAAAAGTCCGTCACGCAGGGGCTGCGTAAACTAAGCAGATTTCCCACGTGAAGTTTTACAATAGAGAAATCTGCTTAATAACAACTGTAGTAGTAAGAAACCTCTAAACCTAAAACATTATTTAGGGCGTAATAACCCAGTAGTTTCTAGCCCCAAAAACAGTTAACCTAACCTCTAAACCTATTCACGAGGGACGAATAGTTATGGAAACGGCCACCAGAGCTCTCGGCGGAAAGTCAGAACAGCCTACTGGTGACCACACGCAGATTACAAATGCAAATATCTCGGTTAATATTCAAGATAGAGAATAAATGCATATAACAATATTTATAGTAAATTTAATTTGCAATAAGATTGGTTCTATACAATATTTCGATCCGATGCATAATAACGTAGATATTTCGAATTTTTGAAAATCCCCCCTCTAAACCCCCCCTCCCACTGGTCCGATTTCAGCCGTTAACGAACTTGATCTTCCTTTTTACATAAAACGATTAAATACCGAGTTTGGTGACGATTAAACAAAAATTGCGACCGCTAGAGTGTTAACAGACAAATATATATATATATATATATAGTTTTGAACGGACCTCATTTTCGTCATCTCCTGGGTAGGATCGATGGACATTTGAAGAAATTTTTCGAAAATCGCGTCATGAGTACGATCTCAATAGCTGATTTCCCTTAAGGGAAATCTGCTAATAAACTTTCATTTGAACGGTAAACTTACACGATTACTTTTGGCACGTTTCCCTTAGAGGAAATCAGTTATTTACGTTGTATTCATGATGGGATTTTCATAATATTTCTTCAAATATATGTATGTATCTATATATATATATATATATATATATATATATATATATATATATATATATATATATCTGTTAACGCTCTAGCGATTGCAATTTTTGTCTGATCAATACCGAACTCGATATTTAAACGCTTCATGTGAAAATGATGATCAAGTTCGTTAATCGCTAAAATCGGGCCTAGCGGCAGGTGAATCTAGAAAGGGGAATTTCGATCTGTTCGCATGCGTCTGATCGAAAAATTCTATAAAATAAATCTTACTGCCGATGTAATGGTCTATAAATGTTGTTATGTATGTCTTTTTCATTATCTTGTTTATTAACCGAGACATTTTCATTTTTTAGTTTTCGGCCATCATTAAACACCTCCTCGTACTCATGTCATGTTAACAATAAGCTGTTATATCGTAAGCAATTTTTTTTGAAGCCTAAGTACTGTTCTAATTGAACTTTTACGTTTTGAGATAAATGCAAATAGGTGACGGACGTGGGAAATCCGCTTAGCTTATTCACTCCATGCGTAACGGACTCAATCAAACATCCTTGTTAAACCTCCCATTATTTTTAGGCGAACATTGATTACACACATTTGTAAACGAGACACAAATACTTGTTCAACCTTCTTGAGAATCTTAAAACTTTAATGGATTAAATGGCGCCTCCAAATTGACAGTATTAATTCAGTTTCCTACTTGACAATAATGCATTAGAAATGTTTCCGATTCAGCTTCAGGAACATCATACTCCTTCCTTGTGAATTTTACTCATGCCGTGTGGAAGTTACCTAATTATTCTTTCTTTTTCTCAGAAGTCAGTTTACAACTGACTCTTCGTCTGAAAATACTACTTTCTCTGACAGGAAATGAATTGATAAAACTTATACAATATCTCTTTTAATTTAATTACTGACTATAAAGAGTTTTTATGGCCTTCCGTATCTTTTGTAAAATCCATATATATGCAAGAAGTTATTTACCACTTAAATGGTCTTATATATGTAACATGTAATATAAGAAAAAGTCCGCCATGCCCGGGGCTGCAAAACTAAGCAGATTTCCCATGTGTCCCACGTATTTGCATTTATATCACAAATTAAAAGTTCAATGAGAACAATATTCTGTATTTAAGCTTCAAATAATGTGCTTAATAATATAAAACTTTATTGTTATTATGACATATGTAGGAGAGAGAGTTTACTGAAGGCCGAAAACTATAAAATCCAAATATCTCCGTTAATATTCATGATACAGAAAATATGCACAGAACAACAGTAATAGAACATTAAATTTGAAATAAGATCGGGTCTATACAATTTTTCGATCCGACGCATAATAACCGAGATATTAAGAACTTTCGAAATTTCTCCCCTCTCGACTCAAAAAGTCCTTCACGGAGGGTCTGCGTTAAATAAGCAGATTTCACTTATTTGCATTTATCTGTAAACGTAAAAGTTCAATGAGAACCAAATTTGGTATTTTGGCTTCAAATAAAGTGATCCATAATATAACAGCTTATTGCTAATATGACATGAGTACAAGTGGGGGTTTATTGATGGCCGAAGAAAAAAACGCAAATATCTCAGTTAATAATCAAGATATCGAAAAACTTACATAACAACATTTATAGAACATTGCATTTACAATAAGATTGATTCTATACAATTTTTCGACCCGACGCATAATAATAGAGATATTCAGAATTTTCCAAACTCCCCCTCCCACTGGTGGGATTTCAGGAGATTAACGATCTTTAGTTTTACGTAAAACGTTTCAGTGTCGAATTTGGTAGCGATCAATCAAACATTGCGACCGCTAGAGCGTCAACAGACAAATATATAACCTTTCCAATTCCATTGCGAGGAACTATTCTTAATAATTTGAGCGAAAGAGCTGTTCATGCTGAATTAATTCAACGGGATATCCGTTTAAGGTTTAAATCACATGGCAGTCACCTTAAACTGGTTCAATTACAAAGATTTAAAAGCGGTATTGATAAAGGGAAGCATATAAGTTACTTTCCTGACTTGCAAGGCTACGCGAGTGGTCACGTTGGACAACGTGATGCAAGACATCCCCTTTCTATGTCTGATTGAAACTGCAACAAAAACTCCGGTAGAATCCCAACAATCCAGAATGTGGGCAAGCTATAGCTTTAGATAATGATCTAATGTCGGACCTTGGAGAAGGGAACTGATTGAGGCAGAAACTAATTATTATCAATTTGTAGTTTTTTTAAACGAAAATAAGTGATATGTACGTTAGACAAACAATAATGAAACCATTCTCACGTAAAATAGAGATCTGAACACTGTTCCAATAGTAACCCAACCTGCTCTAAAATAAAATTTATAAAATATAGCATCGTAATATAATAAGTTATGTAGGTATTAAAAATCCGAGTATTAAAAGGATATTTAAATTAAATTATTTATTAACGCCCACTATTTGCTACGATGGCTAATTGGTGCGGTTTATTTGCGGGTTCCCACTCATTTCTATCCAGGGTGGGATTAAGGATTTTATTTAATGAGTCGGTCACTAAATAAATTCGTATTGCTCAGGCTGCGATAGAACTTGCCTTTCTAGGTTACCGTTGGAAATTAGGGTCAACGCTTTAACTCACATGGCTGCTAGTCAGTCCAAATAAACGATAGTAGCATAATTTGGACGTAAATAAATAATAAATAAAAAAAAAAGGTATTTGAATGTTTTTATCTCACATGGTAAACGAAGAGTAGCGAGACCGATTCCCGCCTGAACAATAGGAATTTATTTAGAGACGAGCTCATTAAATAAAAATCCTTAGTCCCACCCTGGATAGAAAAGGGTGGGAACCTGTAGATAACCTGTCCCTATTAACACAATTAACAATAAATAATTAAAAAATAATAATCTTTAAAAAATTGAAAATCATCAATAAATTAATTTAAAATACTTCAGAGTTAGGACCTTCAGAGGGAATAAATTCACCGTTCAGCCAGTGGAAATTCCAAATCAGAAAAATATAAATTTTCGGAAATTGCACATTAAATTTGAATTTAAATGCAATTTCAGTGGATTTCGAAACTCTAAGCTGGTTTCTATTAATAAAAATTGAATTCCTAGTTAATCTTGAAATTTTCAGTGGTAATAGATGCAGTTGTGAAATTGTGTAATTCAAGTTCACTTTAAACCTTAATACTTAAATTTCTTAAGTAAATGACATATTAAGTTAAAGAAATGTGGCTCGTTTTTCGGATTTTTACAAGGTTCTTCTTCCAATATTTGTAACAATGTTCCCCAAAATGTCAAAAAATAGACTTGGAAAGCATCGAAGGCACACAGCCACCCCGGAGTTACATGTATTGAAGCAACATTGTTTGTTAAGTGTTACTTAAGTATAGATTACTGTGTAAGTAGCATTTATTCACGGCAAGTTACTCGACACGCACAGATTAACAAGAGGCCCCATACTATCTGGGGTTTTAACCGTGAATCCGCCGAAACTTTTGAGACGTTTTTAATATTAGTGATAATATATTCCTTAGATTGATATACTTCAATAAATATACACAGATAGGAGATGTATGATTTTGTATTGATACTTTAAAGCTTAATTTCAAAGCTAAATTAGTTTAGACTTATGAAGATGTCAATCACAAATAAGCTTTTCATCTTCCTCTGATAATTTCTCTTTATTCAAAGCTTACTATTCCTCACAGAATTTTATGAAAGTAAGCAGCTAGCAATAAAGCTTAAATGTTACTTACTAACATCCACTTTGTTCTAATGAGGCTAAATGGGATAGCTTATCAACAGGTTGCAACCTTACCGGAGCGGTACTCAAGATATAATTTTTGTATCCATTACTAAATAAATTCCTGGTACCAACATGAGAATCGGACCCGTGACTCCAGGCTCACCAAGTTTGATATTTTTTTTTCTGTAATCGTTCAATAATGGTAACATTACTAAACTGAAATGAGTGAAGAATGTGAAAATTTTTGCAATAGAGTGAAGAAAGTGAATTGCCTTCTTAATTAGTAATAAGTATAAATTAAAAAATAATATGAAGTTGGAAACTAAATGCTTTTAAATGTTTCTTAACATTGTAAGAATTTATTTTAACAAAATAAATTGAAATGTGAATGAATTATTGGTGGAAATAATCAATATATTTTAAAATTTAAATATAATAATAATTACCTTCCTTGTTTGTAACCTGCACTTCTTTATAACTGCACTACTTCACAAGCATCACTAGTTGTTTTATAACTCTGCTTATAACCTTTCACAACCATGCTTATAACCTACCAACAACATACCATAATCTTCACAACATCCTAATTTTGTTCATATTCTGGTTAGATCTGATCATGTATTACACGATTACAGAAAAAATTTAATATTACACTCGTGACGAAAGTAGAATTTACAACTCTCGTGAAATTACCACACTCGCTTCGCTCGTGTGGGTAAACGTTTCACTCGAGTTGTAAAATGATATACTTTCGTCACTTGTATAATAAATAACTATTTTTTCTCGTTAGACATATTTCAAGGATTCAATTTTTCTTACTTACAACTCTTTCAAAAATTTACAAGAACCACAGTTTACAGCTGTTTTGTGAAGTGTTTGGGCGTCTGGTTAGGCAGTTGATTTTTTCAGTGTTCTGGAAGCCCTTATCTCTACAGGAATGAATTGGAGAAGAAAGTGGGTTCACTAAAGGAGGCGGTTTATTGTTGTCTTCAGCTTGAGACTATCCAACAATATAGGCATTGGACATAATTCACCTTATTCTGTTGTTGAAGAGAGCCACTCCTCTGTTTCCTGTAGTCTGCATAAGCTGCCAAATAAGCATGCATACTCTTGACCTAATGACTTTTGTATCAGCAAGCTCTACGGCTTGTCTTCTACACTTACATTCGATAGCACCTCTGAGGCAATTAATTGTGAACAGCGCCGAATAATAACTGCGCCAATTAAGGCTCATATTACCGAACGTTTCGTTATTATCTGGCCGCATAACTTACAAACCACTTAAATGACTACAAAAGAAAGAAAGGTCAGTCCTAGCTGTAACATTCTTTCTAAAGAAACCTCCTTTTATATCATTTTATTTACTTAATTAAGTTATGAAGCTTTTCATAATGCACTTACTCATTTCTTCATGAACTAATTTACCTTGTTCAATTATACGAGCCGAAATTAAGGTAATTGAAGTTTATGTAAGTTAATGTTTGTACTGAATCTCCATTGTCATCATTTACCATGTCTCACTATATACATAATACAATAAAGAAGCACGAAGACCCATTACTTCATTGTATTTTTTTCTGAACATAACTACTTATTATATTGAGGATGAAAGGGCGTGAGAATAACTATAATAACAAAGGGATACATGTCTTGTGAGATTTCCATCTTTGCCAACACAAATTTCACAAGACATTCAGCAAATATTTACATTCAAAACACATGATTAACTAATAAAGTCTCTCCTGAGAGTTGTTCTCATTAATTATTCTTGTTCTTGAATTGTAAAGAGATGTATTATTTTCAGGGACAGTTATGACTAATAGTGTTTCGTTACCTACATGTTTTAAGATTTTTTAATTAGTCTCATGAAGGAAGAATAGTAGATTTTTTATCAATCAAATATTTTTTTAATATAAACAGTGAATTAGACTCTGATGAAAAGATCGTAAAGAAATAAATATTTCCTTCGAATCTTTAACAAGGATTTCAAAGAGCAAATGAGTTCAAACAGACATTATTTACATAAAATTTCAGCATATGTACCTATCTTACGTTTGTAGACAAAAAGTTAGAATTGGCATTTTTTTTTTTTTTTTTTTTATGTCAGAAAATAAATTATAACTATAAATAAATTTATTTTATATTCTGTCTTCAAAGAGATTTGCTTCGTAGGTTCACGTTATTTTTTATTTTTTTTTTTTTGGGGGGGGGGGGTTATTTGCATAATCAGGTACAAGGAAATTAATTTAATTTTACTCTCAACTATTATCTATTAATATCCACTGTATGCTTCTCTGCATTGTCAACATGTGTTTTAGCAGTTTACCACCCTTTTAGCAGATTTCCCTTAAGGGAAATCAGATATTGAGGTTGTACTCATGATGGGATTTTCGAAATTTTTCTTCAAATGTCCATCAATTCTACTCAGGAGATGATGAAAATGAGGTCCGTTCAAAACTGTATATATATATATATATATATATATATATATATATATATATATATATATATATTTGTCTGTTACCGCTCTAGCGGTCGTAATTTTTACTTGATCGTCACCAAACTCAATATGTAATCGTTTTATGTAAAAATAAAGATCAAGTTCGTTAACGGCTGAAATCGGATCAGTGGGAGGGGGGTTTAGACAGGAGGATTTTCGAAAATTCGAAATATCTCCGTTACTATACGTCGGATCGAAAAATTGTATAGAATCAATCTTATTGCAAATTAAATTTACTATAAATATTGTTATATACATTTATTCTCTATCTTGAATATTAACCGAGATATTTGCATTTGTATTCTGCGTGTGGTCACCAGTAGGCTATGTTCGGACTTTCCGCCGAGAGCCCTGGCGGCCGTTTCGATAACTATTCGTCCCTCGTGAATAGGTTTAGAGGTTAGGTTAACTGTTTTTTTGGGGCTAGAAACTACTGGGTTATTACGCCCTAAATAATGTTTTAGGTTTAGAGGTTTCTTACTACTACAGTTGTTATTAGGAAGATTTCTCTATTGTAAAACTTCACGTGGGAAATCTGCTTAGTTTACACAGCGCCTGCGTGACGGACTTTTTTAGCCACAGTGGGACTAGGAGTTTTTCTTTTTATTAGTTCATAGCTTAATAATTCCTGTTCCACACGACTAACCTCCAATTGGTCGTATTGACGTGACACGAAGCCACGACTCCAAGCTTCCGAGTGAATATAAACATTCTTTATAGTGTATTAAACGTCTTTTTTGCATGGCTAAACCTGTTGGCAGTTGTTGATTTCATAATGCTAACAGTTAATTATTGAATTACATTTCTGTTCATAGTACGAAATTCTTCATGGAAGTGTACGCAATTATACATCGTTGTAAAATTAACTTACAGAAAGCATCAAGTAAATCAACATGTCAATTTCAGCTCATCACTGAATGAAGAAAACGATTTGAAGATTCTATTGCTTTCTCTTCCACCTAATAGTCCTTTTTAGCAGATTTCCCTTAAGGGAAATCAGCTATTGAGGTCGTACTCATGACACGAGTTTTGAAAAATTTCCTCAAATGTCCATCGATCCTACCCAGGAGATGACGAAAATGAGGTCCGTTCAAAATTATATATATATATATATATATATATATATATATATATATATATATATATATATATATATATATATATATTTGTCTGTTAACGCTCTAGCGGTCGCAATTTTTGTTTAATCGTTACCAAACTTCATATTTAAGCGTTTTACGTAAAAAGAGAGATCAAGTTCGTTAATGGCTGAAATCGGACCAGTGGGAGGGGGGGTTTAGAGGGGGGGATTTTTGAAAATTCAAAATATCTCCGTTACTATACGTCGGATCGAAAAATATTATAGAATCAATCTTATTGCAAATTAAATTTACTATAAATATTGTTATATACATTTATTCTCTATCTTGAATATTAACTGAGATATTTGCATTTGTATTCTGCACGTGCTCGGCAGCAGTGGCTATGTTCGGACTTTCCGCCGTGAGCTCTGGCGGCCGTTTTTGTAATTATTCGTCCCTCTCGTGAACAGGTTTAGAGGTTACTTACTACTACAGCTGTTATTAGGCAGATTTCTCTATTGTAAAACTTCACGTGGGAAATCTGCTTAGTTTACGCAGCCCCTGCGTGACGGACTTTTTTTCTTTTCTTCATTGGACTTGTATTTACTAAAAGCGTGAGGCTATAATGACGTAATATGTGTAACACGTTCCGTTGACAGTGCTCATTATTTTACCAGCTACTAACAGAGTCATTAAACCATAATTGTCTCTCTAACAAGAATCAGATAAAGTCTAACTACTATTTTTCTAGAGTCAGTCATAGGCAATTATTACTATTTATTGTGTCATTATAATGTTTTTTTAAGCTAATACTTACAATTAACTTCTTGGGTTTCTAATTCTGACGATGGAGTGATAAAAGGCTAGTATATTTACTATCACTTTTCAGATCCTGAGGTTATAAATGTTCTTTATTTAGATGTACCATTTTCATTCCATGATTTTTTTTCGTTCAACATTCGTGAAAGTCTTAGGATATTTTTTTTCAAGATGAAGCTTTAAAATTCATAATAGACAATATTTTAACGTATTCCTGCCGATTTCTCTCGTCAATTTTAATGTTATTGGCTTTCTATTTTTAGGTGCACGGTTTTACCTATTTCATAACACTAGGATGTATATAAAATCAGAATTTCAAAAATATTATTTAAATGGTGTTTTCCACGACTTTTTTTTTTGGTCGCTGATTCAACCTCTACAACAGTCATTTCATGTTTTTATCAAACCATTGAATAATTGCACTAATGTAAAGTGCATGAATAATATTCCAAAATTTCAAACCTACACTAAATACCATAAGCATTATATTACACATTTACTTAAACAGGAGCAGGACATATGAAATTCACTGATACACATGAAGGAAGTAGTTGAGCATCTTAGAGCCAACTAAATACTTAATTATTAGTAATGGTGGATACATTTCTTAAGATCAATAAAAATCAATTCCTAAATATTGTTCTGCCTGTAAAATTTATTTAATGGATAAAAAAAAAACACTATATGAGATTTGGGGATGATATAACCATGCGAATCCAAATAAATGCTTAACCCATCAGTATTGATTTTTACGCACTGTACGAATTAAAGAATTCTAATCACGAAAAATGTCGGTTTTCATGCTTCGGGAGAAATATCCATTTTGATTTCTTCAACACATTTTGACTAGTTTAAGCGTGACGTCTGGACGTATGCACCTACATCGCAAAACTCAAAATTGAGTAGCTTTAGAATGTTGAAATTTTCTATTTTGGACTATTTCAATATTCAGTTTTGCAACTCGCATTTTGATTAAAATCCACTCAGATGGATGGAGGGGTTTATAGAAGAACGAAAATAAACAATTACGAATTTCTGTTTTGAGTTCTTCTCTTTTGCTTAAAACGGCCCAACAATTTTATGGCAATGTTCTATGACATTTTTTGACCTCTTGTATTGGAATAGATATATATAGTAGATGCCATCCAAATAAAATTATTTAAAATTAATTGCTGTAAAACATTTTGTTTATTTAAGTTGATAGGAGTGCAAATAACTCAAGTGGATCCTACATAAGATTCTTTCAAAACATGATTAGAATGTTGTTTTTCTGAGCATGTGGTATAGCAATGATATTTCTATTTTATTAGTTCAGGACGAACTGGTTTCCGTCAAAGTCCACGATCCTGTCTTGCGAAAGCCAATTTTTAATTGCGAGTTTGAGTAGAAGGATTAACGTGAAGTGAAATATTTCAAAGGGAATAACGAGGTCGGCGTTAGGAAATGAGTGCTAAAACATTGAATTTCGTCATTTCCTACAATGCCTTTCGACTTTCGAACTATAATTCACGATTTCCTCAATTTGTTGCTCTGGGGTTTTTGAGAGGATCTGTTAAACGAGCAAGTCGATGGAACAAGGCTATAAATGAACTGCATCCAGGCTCCGAGTGACGCAACGTTGTCTCAAAGCTGGAAAGGCGATACTTCCTCCCATAATCGGCGCAGTCTACGTAACCCGGCGTGTGCTCGCCTCTTGACGACGTTGCCGCCCCGGGTGAAAGGACCCGACCCGACTGGACCACTCTCTTCAAGAAGATGTGCATTTAGCGCCTGCGAAGGAGTTTTCCTCAAGGTCTCAGAGAGAGTCGTCGCATCTCGGACCCGCCTTAAACGATTGTTGTTCTAGCGCCGGGTTCCTGAGCACTCTTTATGCTTAGCCGCTAATTAGAGGAAGGTACAGAGACTGACTACCTTTGGAGATGGAAGCCAATCAATCCCAAGAGAGAAAGCCTTTCACAACCCTATTTTGGGGAGTACAAGGTATTTAATTGATTAATAGTGAGGCAGCTCAAGATTCATGGCTACGATGACTCCTACATTTCGGCTCCAACCTGTTGACATTCTAAGTTTAAATTACCTAATGCCGTGCTGCTCACTCAATTAAATACTATACGTTTCACTTTCATTACTTCATTATCTACAAGGAAATTTGAACTTTTGAATATAACCCCTGCAATTTTAGACTCGAGTAAACGACCTCCGGATTTTCACAATTTAAAGGACTTTTAAGATGAATGTACAACACGTAGTTCTCCGACCATGTTGGTTAAGGAAAACCTTTGTCTTAATTTTCATAATAAACCTAAACGATTTGCTGGATTCCGGCGTGGCCTAAAGAATTCATTTTAGATACATATTCCATTTTATTCAACAATTTATATATTTTATTATATCTTGTTTAATATTTTTTGTTTTGGATTTCTATTTATTGTTAGATTTCAATTTATTGTTCAATTTCTATTATTTGAGTTCCATTTCTGTTTTGTTTTTCCATTTGTGTTTTTGTGCTCCATTTCTGTTTTTGTGTTCCATTTCTGTTTTTATTTCCCATTTTAGTTTTGTGTTCCATTTCTGTTTTTGTGTTCCATTTCTATTTTTGTTTTTACATTTTGTTTTTGTGTTCCATTTCTGGTTTTTGTTTTTGATTTCCATTTCTGTGTTTTGTTTTTCCATTTGGTATTGATTCATTCCACTCTTGTTTGTCTATTTCTGTTTTCTGTTCCATTCCTGTTTTTGTGTTCTATTCTGTTTCGTGTTACTTTTCTATTTTTCGTGTTACATTTCTGTTATGTTCGTTTAAATTAATTTTGTTTCGTTTGGTTTTTTTTTTTTTTTTTTTTTTTTAATTTCATACATTTTTTTTCCCCGAGAAACATCGCCACATAAATAAAGAATTTATTTAGTTACGAACGCCCATTGGACCAAATACTTCACTAGTAAATGGTCTTGACCCGACTTAATGAAGCTCTTATAATAACTTATTTTCATGTTAAGCAACTTCTTTATCACGATTAGAAACTAGAAGTCGTAATTGAAATCAGGGCCCCATTAACTGCGAAAATTATTAGATATCCATACCTACGTTTCATTTAAATGATTTCCCTTAAGGAAAATCAGCAGAGGTCGTACTCATGACGCGATTTTCGATTTTTTTTTTTCAAATGTCCATCGATCCTACCTAGGAGATGACGAAAATAAAATGAGGTCCGTTCAAAATTATATATATATATACCAAATATTTTTTTGAAGAGACCTTTATTAAACGAGTTACATGCAAATATATTCTGGTCACCCCTCACCCCCCGTCTTAAGTTCTTGGACTACTAAAATTTGATTGATTGAGATAAAAATAGTTGTAGTAAATCGTTTTCAATAAAATTAATATATTATGTTCGGATATATTTCAGTATTTGTTTTCCTTTCCGGTGAGAAGTTGGCACACTTGTTTGTTTACGTTTCAGACGCTTCTCGTCGAGAGGTTCATTATTATCATTTGTACCCATTTACTAAATATTCTCGGTGTAATAGTCTATCAGTATGAAGATTTATCTATTGCTAAACTTCACGAGGGAAATCTGCTTACTTTAGGCAGCCCATGCGTGACGGGCTTGTATATACTGATTAAATTGGCCTGAGGTCTAGACCTACTGGCGTGGCGTCGTTGAAGAATTCGACAAAGGGGAATGAAGTACACATGAAATACATGCAATTGGGGAGCAGGCACCGCTCTAAAAAAAAGCGTCATTTCTATTGAAAATCTCAACCACTGTAGCTGTTAGACTTTTAACAAGGCTTTAGTCGCTGGTCATTTGATCTTATTGTAATGCACTCTACCGGGTTTCTACGTTTTAGGCTTCCTTGCTAACATGCTCTTCATTGCCTTATTAAAATTAATTGGCGGTAAAGGTAACTGGCAGAAGAACAATCATGAATGTAGTAAACCCAATAGCAAAATAAATAAAAAAACCGTCACGTAGGGGCTGCGTAAAATAAGCAGATTTCCCACGCGAAGGTTTACAATAGATAAATATATATACAGGTAACACTACCGTGAATGCTCAGTAAATGTACAATACAAGTTAATAATCTCTACAACGGAAAGCGGCTGAATTGTAAACAAACAGGCAAGCCAGCCCCGTAGTGCTGTATAGATAGACCGGAAAGACAAACAATTAATGAAATATATCTGAATATAACATATTAATTTTATTGAAAACAATTTACTAAAGCTATTGCTGTAATTTACAATGAATCAGAATCAGTTTTATCTCAATCACTCAAATTTTAGTAATCTAAAAACAAAAGAAGGGGGCAACAGGACGTACTTGCATATATCTCTCAATGTAAAAGTTCAATAAAAACAATATTTGGTATTTGAGCTTCGAATAATGTGTTTTATTAAATAACAGAACATTGTTTATGTAACACAAGTAGAAGTGGGGGTTTACTGAAGGCTGAAAACAGGAAAATGCATATATCTCGGTTAATATTCGACATACAGAATAAATGTATATAACAATATTTATAGTACATTTTATTTTCAATAACATTAATTCTATACACTTACACTTTTTCGATCCGACTTATAGTTGCGGAGATATTTCAAAGTTTCAAAATTCTCCCCCTCTAAACCCTCCCGCTGTTTCGATTTCAGTTGTTAACGACTAAATATTCAGTTTGGTAACGATCAAACAAAAATTGCAACCGCTAGAGCGGTAACAGACATATATATATATATATATATATATATATATATATATAAATATATATATATATATATATATATATATATATATATATATATATATATATATTGACATTTGAAGAAAAGTTTCGAAAATCGCGTCATGAGTACGAACTCAATAGCTGATTTCCCTTAGGGGAAATCTGCTAAGGATTTCTAGTAGAGTTGTCTTCGATGTAGAGGTAACTCCCTGAAAAAATGAGATTTGAACGATCCAAAATGAAGCTGAGCCTTGGACGTCCATAGCCAGTTAAAGTCTGAGAACAAGATCTAATAGACAGCAAATCAATATATTATATTTACGTAACTGCTCCAGACTCGGCGACATATCTCTAAACCCAGCGGAGCTAGTTAGGTTTAGTTAGCTTACGTCATTATTCGTATTGGGGTCGCCGGGGGTGGACACAGAGGTAGGAGCAACGCAGCATCTGCACGAGATTTACTCGAGGAGAGAAAGGCAAGTCACGTTGTCGTGTGGGCTTCGATTCCCTATTCGGCCCTTTACCTTATCCGCCGATTTATGTAACTCCTTAACATCATTGAAGTTTGACGACACTGTTGTTCTCAAGTTGCTAACCTACTTTCCAGATCAGGGGAACTTCCTTATTCAAGTATAAACAATCAAATGTAAAATAGTGATAAACATTGACTTACTCTTCATATTGTAAAATATGCTCAATTATCGCCTTATAGCAACCCATAATCTTGGCAACTGACTTTTATTTCTGGAGCTGACAGCTTCGGACAACTTTGATGTTCTTCTTCAAAAGATCAGAACCTTATATCTTAGAGAACAACTAGAAAGCTAACATTGGGCCACATTACTAGACTTTCTCAAAACCATTGAAGAACTCTGTGAAGTGGTTTTGAAAGTTGATAACACAAAACTTTCAATTAAGAAAAGTCACAATAATACTTGCCAATGAATATACAGTTTTAGGATTCTTCCACACAAAACAAACTCTTAAAGTTAAACAAGGAAGGAGTGTTTTCGTTTTCTTTTTTTGTGGGGGGGGCGATTCTTTTTTTATTAGAAAAATAAACTTAAAACATTTTACATTGTTTAGACGATGTACTTCATTCGGAACTTTTGTTTAAATAATCAGACTTAAGTTAATTTCAGTAAGACCCAATTTATTCAATTTAAGTAAAGAAATGAAAAGTTAAAGTTAAATAAATTTTTTTGAAGAGGTTTTCATTAAGCAATATTTCATATTTTCATTCAAATGCCCACCATTATTTGCTAAAATATTGAAAATGTGTTCAGTTAAGTAAATATATATATATATATATATATATATATATATATATATATATATATATATATATATATATATAATATTAACCATCATTCTAAAGTTTGTTTTTTGACTGCTCCCATAGTCAAACAGAAAAATGGTATATAACAAATATTTTTTTAAAAGCATTACAATCATATTTTTTCTCTAACTTCAATACTAACAGAGTTATTTGTAGTTTTTTGTTTCCAATGCCCATTAAACTCCAGGTCATACAATTTTCATATTAGGAATAATGTATTATTTAGTATTTCATTTACAGTTTAAATTTCAAGTCTTATTTACTTTGAGTTTTTATTAAGATAAGGAGTAATGAATTCATTGTGGATGATATACAGAGTAATAAATATTAAGGAAAATGTGTGTAATTGGAACAATTGTTTATCTATGAGTTGCTTCGGGGAAAGTGGGGCTTACAATCCAGCATATCCAAAAATTAAGTGCCATGTAAATCTTATCACAATATAAAAATGAATTCTGACATCCTAGTTAGAGCTCAAGTAGGAAATTTCATTTGAAGATAAGTTGCAATGTGGAAATAAGGTGAATCTTTGCTTTAAAATCGCTAACATTGTTCTATAAGCATAACTACTTTCTGGATCTCCAAGATACTAATCAATTCATAATTCCAAAAGTTCCAAATCAGTTTATTTGAAGTGTATACATTTTTAACAATAATTAGTAGTGTGAAAAGGGAATTAATGACAAAATGAAAGGGCTTAAATGGGGTTTAGGATGGAATTGTTGTTTTCATGTAAACAGTTGTAATACTTGTAAGGAAATTATAAAAATCATATAATATGATGATTATGAAAACACAGGGAGAAATGCTGAACTTGAATTTGGTCGGTGTGTAAAACTGATTTTTTATGGGTATGCTCTCTAAGCAATATGAATTGAGTTGTAGAATACATTTCATTTCATAGCAGTATGTCCAGTACTTGAGGAATTTAGAAAGCAATTTCTTGATTCATCAAAATTAAGTCACAATGATTATATATTATTTTTGAATGGTAAAGATTGGCTGGCAGTGTATAAGTATTTGTGTGTCATCAAAGGTACTGATTATTCCTAACTGATGAGTACAATAATTAAACATTCTCCGTTTTTGCACTATGACATTGTATACATTTATAAAATCATGAATGAAAAGGCAGAACTCAACAGATGGACTATATAGTCCAAGTTGTGTCTGTTTGTGTATATATTTTAGAAAAAAATTCTTTTTTTATTTAAAAAACTTGTGAATTTCTAATTTATTTTCTAATGTGTAAATAAACATACTTCATTATTATTACATGTGATCAGTTTGATGACCCAATAAATAAACGTTTGTCTTTATTTGTTTTGCAGTATTCTGCAGCAGCTATGCACTCACCGAAGCAACAGAGTATATTATGGTTGAGCTTGAGCCTGCCATGTATGAACGAAGTATCGTGAAGAGGCAAGCCCAATATGCCCAGAACCCTAGGGCAGTCCAGTATGCACAGGATCCAAGAGCCGTCCAGTATGCCCAAGACCCTAGGGCACTTCAGTATGCAGCTCAACCGGGAGCAGAACAACAGGTAGGAATTGTACAAATATTCATCTAAGATTGAATATAATTTTTCATCTGTATATCATACTCACCCAGTCACTTATTGAGAAGCTATAAGTACAGAAAACAAAAAGTTCAGGTTATAAAGGAAACTAAATGTCTTCGCTCCCAACTTCATAATAAAACAAATTATTCACTGGTTTAATAAATATATTCTTGTAATACTGTTTACCAAATAACAAAATACAAAATTTAAAAATAATTTCAGAATACTAACATATTTTTCCGCACAGAACACAAATAAGATTTATTGTGTTTAAGGTTAAGTTAAAACAAAAAATTAAAAAAAAATACATCTGTGATCTTTGAAAATCCAAGGGTCATCAGAAACAGGTTATATTTATGAATGAAATATTCTTGAGGGATTCCTGAGAACTTCATTAATGTAGCACTAGGATCCTAGCATAGGTAGGACCACTAGACACTTCAATATACAGGAGCGAAATACTGGTAGATTATATTTTTTTGTCCTGAAATCCTGTTACCTCCCATCACCAGGACTACCAACCAATGTGCTGCTTCACATTAGATATGAGTTTTGTGAAAATAAAACAATGCTTCTAAAAATAAATAATATGTTGACAAAATTATTTTAAAAACAGATTCCCTGTTCTTCTGCCAATATATGCAATGTAGTTTAATACATATTTGTTGTTATTCATATAAAGTTAGATTTATTTTTTGCTGCCCACACTTTATTTCATTATCCACTTAATTTTTGTCAATTTTTTAAATTTTAATTTAACGTTTTTGTCACCTCATCAATAACTTTACAATTTTGTTTTGTTCTGGATTTCTCTTGCTTATTCTCATATAATATTTTGCCGATAAATTTATAATCCCTTTATGATTATAATGATAATAATTAGTATGCTGTGTAGCAATACAATATTTTTGGCAGACTCCATGTTAATGTGTTAATTAATGAAGTGATTTCTTCTTCTTCTATAACTAGAACTATACTAATGAACAGGCATTTGCCATTAAAATTTTTGATATCAAACAGTATTTTTGTGTTTGCCTTCTCTCATTGTCCATAAATCATATTTAAATGTCTCTCATTTTAAGAGTAATCCCTTTTAAAATATCAACTAATCATCTCCAACTTGACTTCTTTGAAAGATTTATTTCCTGCTTGTATATCCTTTTTTCACAAATGTAATCATAATATTTTCAAATGAATAGATATTAAATTTAATAAAAGAACACTATGAGGATTTATAAAATTATCTATAAGCTTTAATTGGCTAAATCTTTTTATCCTAGAGATAAGGAGAAAGTAAAGTTTATTTCCATAAGTTATAAAATAATGTTGAGACTAATTGGGACAGGTTATCTACAGGTCGCGACCCTTTTCTAGCCAGGGTGGGACTAAGGATTTTAATTAATGAGTTTGCCACTAGATAAATTTCCCAGGCGGGAATTGAATGTGCCACTCTAGGTTTAACATGTAGTATTAAGACCAATACCTTAACTCACATGGCTAACCTGCGCCCCATAGGGCCATTATAATTGCCCAATAATCAAAATTATTTTCAATATGTGTTTTTTTTTTTTTTTTTTTTTTTAATTTTTCCATTTGAACAATATACATCTCATTACTATATCTATCTAATCAGCGAATATTCTTTCCAGATATCTCCAGAATATTACAATTATCTTCAACAAATCCAAGCTCAACAAATCCAGGCCCAACAGCTGCAGGCACAACAGGCACAAGCTCAACAGGGACAAATCCCGGCTGATATTCAGCAATCTCTTATCTCCAGGTATGACCTCATAAAAAAATATTAAAAATATTCTATGAAATAATCAATAGAAAAAAAAAAGATTTGTTAATCCTGGTCTGCATAATAAATATAATTAATGAAATAACTGTAAAAGGAGGGGGGGGGGGGTCATACTATCCATAACTAACATCAGATAATTGGATAAATAAAAACAATTAATGCTTAATTTGTTAAAGCATAGATTTCAAAAATATGCTGAAGTTATTTTATTATTATAATAAAAATTTCTACTCATCAATTTTTATTTGTTTTTTGTTTTTTTCATAAAGGACAATTTGCAATAATTGTTGATTAAAATTAGAATTGCCAGCATTACCTAACCTCACTCCATAAGTGAACAGAATATGAATGTGAATCATAATTTGTTGCTAAATATCTATTTATTTTTTTTCGGTTGGAATTTTAGACCTTGATATTTTTAGCCACACCCGAGCAAGACCCAAGGAATTTGAGATAAGAGTTTCTAAATAGTGAGTGACAACTCGACATGCAACTCCATTAACCAAGCGGGACATGAAATGAGTTGTTTCCAGTAGATAGATTGAGTCTGTGGTCAGTTCACCCCGTCTGCCTGCCCGTGGATAGAACCTGAGAGAGTCATAATCGTTAGACATCCCAACAAGCATACTTGCCAGGCATATATACTCATTAGACTCCCAGTGATCCATAAGCACTGTAGCACTAGCATGCTCTGGTAGCAAACTTGTGAACTAATGTTCTCCCTTTGCAGTGATCAAACCTGTACCTATTTTTACCTTCAGCTTACTGACGGTAGTGGTAGATGTACCCACACCTAAATATGCATGCCCACCAGTGCCCTCTATATATACAGACACTTCCATTTCAATAAGCTTTCAATAAGAAGATCAGTATTATACATCTATTTTCCTCACATAATCTGATAATCATCATTTACCAAATTCCTCAATCACCCCATGTCAGTCGAGTAAGATTGCAGACAGATAAAAGTTGTTTTTTTCCTTTTATAGACTTCAAAAGCTTATCAGTAGTCGTTCATCCAGATTACTGAGAGCCTCTCATAATGGTTATGGTCGTGGGTAGAATTCCCATTCTGATGTACTATAAAATGTATATCACATTTAATTACACAGTTTTGTGTAAACTTTAAAAATTATATAATAATAACTTAGCTTATGAATTACAATTTCAATTACAAAATTGACGTAATTAGAAGATAAAATTAATAATAGATGATTAAATTAAAATGGCTCGTCCTCGTTCTTGATGTATATTTTGTTAATAAATCTCGCCATTTAGAAAATAATGGGAATTTTGCAGTGATAGAGACCTTGACCCAGAGTTCTAGTGATTTACCCTGAATCTCAGGAATTCCATTCTTCACAGGATTAGACCAAGAGACTTAATCTTAAGACATTACACCAACATATTCAAATAACTATTTGATATGTATAACTGAAAGAAATCAAGTTCTTAAAATACTGACAATATCATATTTTATTGATAGTTAAACCTCTGAATTATAATTACAATTAATTAATACTTATAATTTATTATTAATTGAACTAATAAAATGCATAACAGACAGAAATCAATATAAATATAAAATACTATAAGAAATTTTAAAAAATGCTTGTTTAACTGTTGAAGGGCACCACAAAGTTTCCAACAGCCCCAAGTTGCTGCAAGACCGTCTCCTGTCCCAGCCGATCAGAGGAGATTGCAAGAAGTCTTATCTCAGCGTCTTCTACGTGAACAGGAACGTGAAGATACAACAAATCAGCAATTGATTGCTTTAGGTAAGATTTTTATATTAGTTATACTGGACTCATGGCTAAGTTAAAACGATTCCTATACCTTAACTTTTTATAGATGAGTGGCATACCGAGCAATTTAATTTCTTCTGGTTGACCCTCTGGAACCTACATTACTGTTCCATTTTAGCAGATTTCCCCTATGGGAAAACATATATTAAAGCTGTATTCATAACTCGATTGTTAAAGAATTCCTTTAAATTCAATTAATTCAACCCAAATTATGAAAATGAGGTTCTTCTGAATGGGGAACAAGGGGTTCAGAGTTGAAATAAATTGAAAATTGCTTATATCGTTACTACAAGTTCGATTGAAAAATTGTATAAATTCAATTTTGTTGAAAATTTATTTTTCTACAAATATTGTTCTAAACACCATTTCTGTACCTTGAATATTAACTAAGATTATGCATTTCTTAATTTTCAGAATCCAATAAACCCCTTCATTTAATCATTGTACTTTGACAACAAGAAAACATACCATGAAATGCTCCAAACATAAATACCAAAAATTATTTTCAACAGATCTTTACTAGATGAAATAAATCCGAATGTGTTGTGTGATGGAGTTATCAATTAAAATTTTATTTCTTTATTTGAAAATGTGGACTGATCTATACCATACTCAATATTTAACCATTTAGCCCCTGTGTGATGGACTGTTCTTTTCTGAATGATAGATGCTGTATAAGTATCTTACAAAGGTTGAACAATCCAAAGAAATGGACAATGTACTAATTTTAATTCTGGAGTATGATCCAAGAGCTCTGAAATGTATTACTTTCACCAATTCAATGCACAAAGATTTAGGAAAAGACAATTTGTTCGTTATTTCCATGAAAATAAATGTATTATATGGTTCAAAAAATATTTCATATGATTTAAAAATATTGGTTTAATTTAGGTGATATTAATATTGCTTTATATACACACATATTCATATATATATATATATATATATATATATATATATATATATATATATATATATATCTGCAAATCTTCTTTCTACTGATCTTATATGATCATAACCTAGCTTTACATTTACATGTTATTAAGACTAAATGTCACGTTTGCTAAATGGCTGAATTTAGACAAGGAGGAGTGGATGTTTGTAGAAGAGATAAAATAAATAATCATACATATCTCTGTTGTTATGGTTCACATCACAAAATGTTATGTAAATAGTCTTGTTATTCAAATTGTTTCCTAAAGATTGTTATTTACATTCTAAATGCTGATTTACAATAACACTGATAGAGACGACTGTATTTTTTGTTGCTGCTACTCCTACTTATGATGTTATTCTATTGAGCAATTATATCGCTAAAGGTATTAATTTCAGGTTACTTTTCAAGCCTTGTTTGTATAGAGTTCTCATTAATGAAGAAACAGAGAGATAAGTGTGTTATGTACTGACAAATCATATAGACGATGCAGGAAATCAGCTTTGTTCGAGTACACTTCGAGGAAACTTCAAAGATCGAGTACAAATAAAGAACTTGAACGAATCCCATAAAAAAAATAAAAAAAAATAAAAAATGAATGCAGTATTCAGTTACCAACCAACTCTACTTACTACAAATGATAAACTTTCTTTTAATTCCTTCCATATTTATATCCAATATACCAACAAAATCCCGATGTTATTTGGAAATATTAATTTTAGTATATTGTGCAACAGTGTTAAAAAATTAATAAATATGAAATATTGCCAGGTCTCAATCCAACTCAAGTACGTCGGCAAAGACTCAGGGAGAGTGCAGAAAGGCTCGCACTTCAGCAAGCCCAAGAACAAGCTGCTCGGCAAGCATATCAAGCTGCAGAACAACAACAGCAGCAACTTTATCCTCAGCAGCAAGTTTTGCAACATCAATTGGTTCAAATCCCGCAGGTACTGAATTTATTTTATTTATTACAGCAAAATTAATCACTACATAACATGCTACATATTTGTCTCCAAAGTTCAAAAATGCCTATGCTAAGTTCATACATAGGGGGGAAGGGTTTAGAAGGGCAGAATTTTGAAAATTCAAAATATCTGTAGTTATGTGTCAGATTGAAAAATTGTATAGAATCATTCTTATTGCAAATGTAATGTTCTATAAATGTTGATATATAAATATGAGTGTGTGTGTTTTCTCAATATTGAATATTAACTAAGATATTTCTATATGTTAGTTTTTTGGCCACCAGTAAACACCCACTCCTACTCATGTCCTACGCATACTATAAGCTGTTATACCATGAACCACTTCATTCCAAGGTTAAATACCAAATATGGTTTTCATTGAACTATTATGTTGTGAGACACATGCAATTATGTCATGTGTTAATCTATTAAGATTTTTCGTTCTTTACTCGAAAAAGATTCTTGATCTATACAATTCTATATTTAGCCGTTTCAGTCAGCACTAAAGATAACATTCGTTATTGGCTAAAATTGAACCTGGAATAGTGGTGGTTTAGACAAGGGGAATCAGAAAGTTCAAAATATCTTCATTATTACGTGTCGGATCATAAAATGTTATAGAACCAATCTTGTTAAACTTTTGATTTTCTGGAATTGCTGTCCTATTCATTTTTTGGTAACTCAAGTATTAAGCGATTTATTCATATTTTCTTGTCTTCTGGCTTCAGTACCCCCCCCCCCCCCCCATCTGCTCATTGGTTTTATTTACATATAAATAGAGAATAGGTGTTGATATGAGATCACAAGTGTTATAACTGCACTTGAGAAATCTGATTAGTTTACACAGCCCCTGCGTGATGGGCTTTTGGTGAATTGAAGAGTTTTGGTTCAGATTTTTGAATAGAAGAGGGGATCTCTGCCAAGGTGACAATGGCATTTAGCTCTTGACATCTGGGTTCAGGCTTAAGGGGCTTGCCGTTGCATATAAATTATAAACATTTAGAAAGTGTGAATGAGCTTTTCAATGTAACAAATATATTCTCAGCATTGCTACTATATATTATCTTTAAAGATAGTATCATAATACTTACAAATTATTTCATATTTTCAGGAGATTCCAGTACAACAACAAAGTGAAGCTGCTACTCCTAGCCCTGAGCGAGTCTCATACAGCCAAATATCTTTTGGAAGCACCAAATTGCCGCAGCAAAGAATTCTCCCCGGAAGGACCCAGCTGATTTACACTCAGCCCCAAGCTCAGGCTCAACCACAAGTACAACCTCTTACTTACAGACAGCTCCAGCAGGCCCAGCCCCAACAGGTGATCAATTACCAACAGTACCAATAGAAAAATAATTGTGGACAATCTCGCTCCATTATAAGACTCATCAATCAGTGCTCTCTTCCGTTTAGTGGCAGTTGTTCTCTATAGTAAAAAAAAAAAAAAGTGTATCATTTATATGGACATTGAACGACTCAGTTGTTAATTTCAAGTTTTTAAGACTGTTTATACACAACAGAAAGATGTGTGTCATTAATTTATAAATCAAATAAAAATTAATAAAACAAAATAGTATTAGCCTTCATTTCAAAAACCTTTTGAAGGCATGTTAAAGGTTGAATAACATTGTTAGCCCACTAAAACGCCTCCTCTAGAGGTTAAATAACTCCCAATAACAAACTTAATAATTCAAATCATTTCAATCTTATTAAGATCAATTTATTAAAATACTGCAATAACCAAAATAATATGCATAGCTTTCTAACTAATATTTTTTTAATCTGTCTTGATAACCAGTACTTTAAATTAATTATTTATAGATTTAATTAACACTATTAAATAATCTAATGCTTTAGTACTAAATTTGCATGACTATATTGGAAGATATCGAATACAGGGATAAATATTAAAGGTATAGGTGTATAGTTTAACATAAAAATAATCTATTGCATATGTTGAATACAAAGAGTAAAAACTTCATAATTTATTAACTGTCAGAAACTCTAGTAGACTTGACGAGCAAATGAGTGATTGACCAACTCATATCAAATCATGCCAACCCTACTCACTAGTAGGACATTAAAAAGCTGTTTGAAATGATAAGCAGAGGCATTCTTCCTACCAATAAATATGGCAAGTCCGGTTGTGGTATAACAATTCTGATATGCTAGGAGTAGATGAATCGGAAAGCAGACTTTTGTTGAGTGCTTTGACTCTTTACACATAGTTGTAAAATTAAAATACTAATTAAAGAAATTTTACCAACTTACAAAAAATACATTTCTCTTCATTTAAAAATCAAAAGTCTGATTTCCTCTTGGTGTTAGCTTTGATCATTTATACTAATTGAATCATTAAGGAATTGACAAAAAAGTATTACTCCTTCCATATCACATGGTGCTTGCCTGTTTATCCAGTAAAATTTAATGAATTTAGACCTCAACAATTTTGCTCATTTTGAATGTTACAAACACTGACATTTACAGAAGAGCGTTATTTAGTTTGAAGCTCTAATCTTAAAAATTGCTGCCTAACCCAGTATATGTTAATATAAATTAATGCTTTCACTTGATCTCCTATAAATGGTGGTAGGGTCTTACCAATGGTAAAATACAAATTACATCACATCTGAAGGTACTGCAAAATTGATAGAAATTAAAACGATTTCTCTACTTTGAAAAAGTAATCTATCAAAAAGAGCTTTTTAGAGCTTCATTTTCCGAGCTTAGATCTCTTGAAGAACTAGAAAGAACTTTGTGGTAAAATTATTCTTTCAAAGTAGAGGTAAACTTTTTTTTTTCTATTCTGAGTTTGGAACTGTATACAGCCAATGGAAAAGTATATCTATTGATGATCTAGTGGGCTGATAATTACACTACTCTTCATTGGCTCAAGAAGACTTCTTTCAGGTAAATTACCTTTTAATTAAGGTAGAATACCTTCCTTTTATTTTAATTATTATTTAACAATGGGCCAAAGAACAATGAATGTTATGGATCATTTTGCATCTGTTATCTACAATATGTTGGGGAACACCTCATTTAATAAGGTAGAGAGAAAAGCGCTTTAAATTTTGGAACTAAATTAAAATTGAAAATTGAGTATCTAGAAATAAATTTATTGAGGAATATTTAATAAATAAAAACTCACTGAATATTAGTGTGTGCATTACAACATATGTTCAAATTACTAAGAAACAATGGAGAACATCAAAACTTTTGTAATACACCTTTATATCAAATAGAGCAAAACATTTTAATAACAATAATGACGATAAGTGGGAAATATTTCAAGTCACTGTGTAATAATCCAATAATTCTAATTCTAAAAATTCAGTAAGAACTTAATTTCTGGTATCTGCTATTGAATAGTAGTCTTGATATTACTTTAAAAATCAGGAAGTTCAATATTCATTTATACGCCATCTTTAACTCCCCAGCAATGCTCTTTCGTTAACTCCTACTGCTGTCTGGAGTTGCTATATATAACTTGTTGAAAATGCTTGTACTCAAATGCCTTGAATATCATCTACTAAAGTAATGATCATTTTGAATAAATCAATCACTTCCGAAGTTCCTTTAATAACATTTACGAGTTAATTTATGTCTGATGTCCCTGTATCTTTTTATCTGACAGATTACCTTCATATATTATACATTTGATGATTTTGAATTAATCTGTGTCGTAATCAATGGAAATTGTTGTTGCTAATCTCAGGAATGGGAAAATAAAAAAAGGGTTTATCAAGTAGTGGGTTTGTTCTGTCAGTACATATAAAACTATTGTCAAATTTGTTGTTAGATGCCATCATTACTGACTAATCCTAGACTACAAGTGCCAAGAGCTTTCAATGTGAAGGCATCATTTTTAGTTTGTTGAATGGTTTATGTACTGCATTTGTTGAAAGATAGTTGTATTAGAAACAAGGGCTAGGAAATTAAAGTATAAACAAAATTGAAAGTACTGGTATATAATTATTGGTTATTTTTTTCACCACTGTTCAAAAAATTAAGTTAAAACTTTATTTGATACCAAAAAAATTAACTAATATCGTATAAGGAATTTATCAGTAAAAAAATAATTTCACACTCCACCTCAATTTTCAGAAACCAGCAAATGCAGAAATATGAATAGTGCTTAGAGTAAAATACTATGTAGTAGAAGTTGCTCAAAAGCCTATAACATTTCACGGAATATAAATTCTCCTCATTATGATACCAATGAAGATCTACTGGTTTAAAAAGATAATAACTATAAGGATAAAGAAATATCATACATAATACGGCAGATACAGTAGTAGACTAATAATAATAAAAATTAGTAGTTTAGTTGAACGATTTATATTTTTATTATCTGATCTGCCAGAGTTCCTACAATCTTTGTAATTACCAAATGTATCATTTTAAATTTACAATAAATGTGTCCATATTGAAGGAGTCACTTGAAATAATCAAAGATATATAGATAAAGTAAACAGTGAGGAATGAAATAACTACCAACAATGAAATTGAAAAAAATAATTAACTTCAGATAGATATAATACTAATAATACCTAGAAATAAGGGTAATATTTTCCCTAAAAAAGAATAACTTCACCCATCCAATATGTTATTAATAAATAACTCTCTGAAAGAACCCTTGTAGATTCAAGGATGCATTTGGTTTATTAGCCAGTGCTCAGATTCCTGTTTTATCCTTTGCCGTATTTTCTTGGATACATAATTTTTTTTTTATTTTTTTTTTTTTTTTTTTTTTTTTTTTTTTTTTTTTTTTTTTTTTTTTACTTATGAATAGACATTATGTATACAGCTACATATAATTTTCTTAGGCTCTTCAAATTCCTGACCATGAGTCTTTTCTGCTCTTTTTTTTTGGAGGGGGGTCCATATTTCTATGCCTTACGGGACCATTGATCTAATCATATTTTGTTTATTATTAACATTGCTTTCTTAGAGAGGTTATTGAATGGTCTTGACTGTTTAGCCCACTAAAATTTTTGATAGAGTAATGGGAATTCAATAATTTGTCTCGCATTAAAATATTGGCTTATAATCTTAGTCTAGTCTTACCTTTGACAAATATAATAATCAATGGCCAAATGTGGTTATAGGCCCAAAGAAATGAAATATTTAAGATGCAAGAGATTCTACTTATTTAAGGACAAGTGTGAAATGTTTATGTAAAACATTTTTATTGGTACAAATACACAGTCAGTAAAGTATTAATCTGTGTTTCAGGTAATTTATCAGCCTCAGCTTGTATATAGGCAAGAACGAGAGAGGTCTCCACAGCCTCAACTTACTTATAAACAGGAAACAGAAAGAGCACAGCCCCAACTCACTTATAGACAGGAAACAGAAAGGTCCCCTCAGCCTCAACAGTTTCTATATGCCCAGGAGGAAGAGCAACCGACTTATAGCACACTGGGAGAAACACCACAAGCCTTTTCCTATCAGCCTCAGGTCCGATATGTCCAGTCTCAGCAACAAACTCAGCAGGCTCGCCAACCACAAGCAGAAGTGACACAGAAACAAACTCCGGAGCAGTACCTCATTGAGACTACAAAGAAAGAACCCCAACAACGAGTGATTACCATTCCAAGGAAGCAGCAAGTGAGCTACAGACCTCAGCCTAACTACCAGCAACTTCAGGCCGCTCTTGCTGCTCAGCAACAGAGATCACAGCTCTCCCAGCAACAGAGTGAAGCTTCGACTACACCAGCTCCTAGATCTTCGATTTTTGTCACTACCTCTAGAACTCCAAAACCAAAGACATACAATGTACCGGAATATAGAGTCTCTACACAAGAAGGACAGAGGCCACTGACTCAAAGTGAGTTAAATGCATTGATAAACGCTGGCTTCTCAGTTGCCCCCACTGGGCAAGGCTATGCACAAGATTACTTTAGGGGACTTGCCAAAAGACAAAATGTTCGACCTAGGATAGGAAGAGTACCTCTTTCCCAAGAAGAAAGAGAAGCACTTGCTAAAAATGGTATTAAAAGTCTCTACAGGGTTCAAACAGCAGAAACACAAGATGCACCAGTAACTTATGTTCTTGCAATTGAAAACCAGAAAAGAGATACTGAAAAATCAACTTCTTCATAAATGTTTTTTTTAAAAAATGAAAGGCAGAAAATACTTGTTTCGATGAAGGTAAAACTAATTTTCAAGATTCTGCTGGCTAAAGTACAATTTTGTATTAATACGATACATATTAAACTATAAGTTGGTTATAAAAGTAATTGGGATTAAGAAATCTCTCAAGCAAATGCTTCATGCCATGTTTTCTTCAAACAGGCTGCAAAGGAAGAATTTGCAGTTGTGATTTAAATTTTAAAATTAAAAAAAATATTTTGTTGCTAATCTCAAGGATTCAAATGTTCTGATTAAAGCTTGCTATCACATTGATAGTATAATACAGTTTTAATATTTTAAAAATGAACATTATCTTTATTGAACAGCTTTCTCTAAACTGCTTATTTATTTAGCTATACAAATCTAACACTTATGTAATGACCTCCTTCTCAAAGAAATATTACAAATTTTGTTGAATGAAAAATTAATTTTATACTGAGAAAAGTACATATTAAGTTGCCATTATAATTCACTCTTATTTTTAATGAAATGGTTCCAAGCGTTAAATTAGCTTAGTATTATTAGTAAGTATTAGACCATAAAAATATCAAATTTGGAAGTTATACGATAGTTTAATTGAGAAACAGTATTGTTCAAACTTAATGTAAACCAAAGCTTAAATTAAATTAGTTATTTAAAATGGGGGGAAATAATTATCTATTCTTACTGTTGACTAAAAGTTTTGCTTATATACATTTCATTACTGACTGTAATGAATCATGGTTTCCTGGGATGCAGTTCAAATACAACAATGTTAGGTTATTTCATGATATTAAATTATTGAATAATTCATCATTTAATGTAACTAAACATAATATGTAATCATCTCAGAAACCTTTTGTAAATAATTTATTTATGTAAATTTGTCGAGAATAAAGTTTCTTACATAGTCATAAGAGCAATTGTATATATTTATATGTAATATTTTTTTTAAATGTTTTACTAAGAAAATATATTTTTTAATTTATATTGTGTTAATCGTTATCAAATCCTTTCTTCTGATATTTATCAATTTTTTAAAAATAAAAAAAAGTAAAAGAAACTAAGTACTCTTAGCAAATGGCTAATGTTTGTAAGGTGAAAAGATTAAACTTTTGCCTACCTACATGAAATAGTGGAGAATGTTTACTCATGAATATATCAATGGAACAATTCATTTTAAGTTTTTGAATAGTTTAGTTTTGAATTTGATAGAGCATATTTAAGTTTCCTAAGGCAGCTAATTTCCTTTTTTTTTCATAGAGGAGGTGATTATAAGTTTTGAACTCCTTTACACTTGAATTCCTCATTGAAATGAAGTAATATTAAAGAATCTTTCAGTTGTATGAGCACTCAAATATTTCTAACATCATTGAATAATTAAATAGATACTCAACTTGATTTTAAAACTCAATGGTTCAAGAATGTTACAGTCTCTATCTAACAGGATAATGTACGATTTCCAGTAGAACAAAGTAAGAATATTACATTAACTGGTAGTTTCAGGTAAAATATGAAGATGAGGGAGAAGATTCTTCTGGCCAGGAAGAGGTTAAGAAGTTGAGGTTTCCAACAAAAATAACTAGAACTCTTTGATAAATAGAATGAGCCTAGAAGTGCTTAAAGGTGGAGGACAGGAGATTGAGATAACAAATTTAACCGAATCTAGTTATGTTGAATAAAAATGTAGCCGATAACCAAAAAGATTGTCTTCCTCTCTACAAGAAAGGAAGACGAATGTATATCAAAAGATACAAGAGGCATTGTTTTTCTCAATACAGATTACAATGCTCATTTACTGTAACAATGTTATAACTTTAAAATCAAGATCGACCAAAGAGACAATAGTAATAAAGTGAATTTTTAAATTATGAAATGGCAAATCTAAGTTGCCAAAATATTCTAATTCAAAACTTTAATGCCACAGTTTGTGGAGTTTTAGTATATTATTAAAAATTCAAATTTATATCGTGAATATTATTTTTGAGTAGTATTTTTCAAATGATCAGTAGGGTGTTAGGTAGTTCCAATTTCTTGAAGATTGATCAAATGTTCCTAAAGTTTCATAAGAGAAAATCAATGCTATTAGAGGATAGATAGATTTACAATAGTTCTAATGTACCCCCTTAGCCAAATATTAAGAAAGGAACTTAATGTAGACCTTCTTGGGATCTTCAGTCATTTCAAAGTATTATTGGTTCAGGGAAAAGAGAAAAACAGTTAAATGCAAGTCTCGCTTTAGAAATATTCAGGAAACTGATTAGGTTCATAACATTGACACTTCTATATTGGGTCATAGCATTTGTGTAAGGAGCAAGCAAGGGCCTTTTTAGGATATATCATTCTAAAGAAATAATATATAAAGCAAAATATTAAATTCAGATAATATAGCTTGAATTGATATATTTCTTGGTGAGGAACCAATGAGTGAAATGTTTCTGGAGGGTATTTTTGCCCGACTACAAAATGTTCCAAAGCAATTTTGTTGAGGCCCCTCACAAGAGCCTCTATGAATTGAAGAAGAAACTCTGCTGCCGAATATAAAGATGAGAATGAAAATTTTGAACTAGGTGACAACAAAATCTAAGGTGAAAATAGTCGTTGGCTTGAAGAACACTTTTCACTTAGCCTTTTAAAAATAAATACCTCTACATATTCTATCAGCACTACAGATAAAATAGATAATCCCAATACTTGAATGATGTCACTAAGACTGGAGGAACCTTGCCTGGATTAGCTGAGCTAGGTAGACTCAAAAAGGCAATATACATGTTTTGATTATAGAACGATTATCACCAGATCATTATGTCTTCCTTAATAATCAAGTATATAAAGAAGTCAACCAGTTCAGTAGTCCTAAAAAGAAATGAAATTGTGGAGGATATCAAAGGAAGAGTAGCTGCTGGAAAAAGATTTATTTATTTTTTCCATTCCAAAATATAATAAAGTTCGACTCGCTATAATCAAAGTTTAGACTCTCGTAAAATATGGAAAAAATATGGGCATCCGCTATGCAAGGGAAGCTTGGGGGAAAATGAGTAGTGATGGCACTTAGTCACTTTTAATGGAAGAGAAAAGTGTACCAAAGAATTTATTGCTCCATTAAAAAATTTGGTGTTTGGGGATAAAGAGGAATGATGAACCCAGATCACCCTTTTCTCTGTTATGGATTTTTTTTTCTTTTTAGCAGATTTCCCTTAAGGGAAATCAGCTATTGAGGTCGTACTCATGACGCGAGTTTCGAAAAATTTCTTCAAATGTCCATCGATCCTACCCAGGAGATGACGAAAATGAGGTCCGTTCAAAATTATACACACACACACACACACACACACACACACACACACATATATATATATATATATATATATATATATATATATATATATATATATACTTACTGTAACGCTCTAGCGGTCGCAATTTTTGTTTGATCTTTACCAAACTCGGAATTTAATCGTTTTGTGTAAAAAGAAAGATTAAGTTCGTTAATGGCTCAAAACGGACTAGTGGAAGGGAGTTTTAGAAGGGAAATTTCTAAAATTCGAAATATTTCCATTATTATGAGTCAGATCGAAACATTGTACAGAAACAATCTTATTACAAATTAAATTTAATATAAATATTGTTCTATACATTTATTCTGTATCTTGAATATTAAAAGAGATATTTGCATTTGTATTCTGCGTGTGATCACCAGTAGGCTCTATGTTCGGACTTTCCGCCAAGAGCTCTGGCGGCCGTTTCCATAACTATTCCTCGCTCGTGAATAGGTTAAGAGGTTATGTTAACTGATTTTTGGGGCTAGAAACTACTGGGTTATTACGCCCTAAATAATGTTTTAGGTTTAGAGGTTTCTTACTACTACAGTTGTTATTGGGCAGATTTCTGTATTGTAAAACTTCTCGTGGGAAATCTGCTTAGTTTACGCAGCCCCTGCGTGACGGACTTTCTTTTTCCTCAAATGAGGGAGTGTATTAATAGTTACCTGCATGTACGTCCCATGTTTGACTACTACTACTTTGGGGTCAGTTATTTATAATAATTATATTACATGAAATGGACAATATTTTTTATTAGTAGTAAAGACTCAACTGCCTCTCATAAATATAAAGTCCATTTAGCAAATAATACATAAAATATTTGTAATTATGAGAAAAAATTCTAGAAAAATCAAAACAAAACAAATTAATGACAAAGAAAAGTAAATATAATAGGAATAAATGGATTTTTTTATCAATTAATGTAAAGTGAGAGATAACTTGTCTTATATTTATTTATTTTAATTTACCATGTTTTAGTCTTATAACCAAGAAATTTCAAAATTACCCCTTTTTGGTCTTATTCATAAAGAAATTTCCCCTTTGAAGCCTGTTGTTTATTAGAACAATGCAGGAGAAAATGGTTCATTGAGAAATTTTGTATGGAGTATAAGTAGGTGGAAGATGAAGATGCGGCCTGGGGATTAATAATTAATTTAGCCAAAAACCCTATTAAGAAAATTATTTGCGGTTGAAAGAAAAAGAGGAAAGCCTGGAGTTGCTTGTGACGAGGAAATGAAGAAGCTCGAGTCACTTGCCCATGGGCTGATACAGAATAAGTGGAAGCAACTGTGAGAAGTTCATTCTATATGGCATCAAGAAAAAATGTATATAAAAATAGTTTAATAGCAGTGAGAAAGACTATTCAAAATTTGATAAATTAAAAAACTCAAATAACCTCAGTCAATGATTTTGTTCCTAGTTATGATAATGTGGAGTGAGTTTATATTTTTGATTATAGAAAAGTTGATATATATATATATATATATATATATATATATATATATATATATATATCTATATATATATAAATTTAAACAAATAGACGTCATTATTATTATATAACAGCACTAGCTCAGATACCCGGCTTCGCCCGGGAATTCATTTGAGGCTGGACGGTGATGGTATTTCTTTGGCAAACTTTACATTGCACTATATTTTGACATTTACCCTTCCCAGTGTTTAGGGTTAATACCCGTCATTTCTGTGGATTTGTTAATAATAAAATTAATTTTTTATTTAAGACTTCACTGTCCTCCATATTGTCATATTTCCCGTTTTTTGTGCATTATGCATAGATTTGAATTATTAAGGACAAAATATTAACATATATTTGAATTAGTTTTTCCCGGTGAGGTGCCTGGTAGTTCATATTGAAAAGAATTCTTGAGCAAATTTTTCTAAATAACAAAATAAACAACTTTTGTTATGTGCATATTTGCCGAACCCCAGTGGGAAACGAAATACCGCTATTTTTAAATTCAGGCCTCCCTTACAACCCCCACTCCTTCCAGTCCCTAGAAATATTGGTAGGGCTAATTATAATGAAAGCGTTAGAGCTAATACACATACTGAGTTTTAATTAGTTCGGTTTAGTCTTTTGTGCTAAATAATATTGTTGACTCCCACGTTAATTTTTAGCTTATAACGCATTTACACTTCAGTATATGACGAAAGTGTATATAAAAAAAGTTACTCTAAATAACAAAATAAACAACTTTTGTTATGTGCATATTTACCGAAAAACCAATACGAAACGAAATATCGCTATTTTTAATTTCAGGCCTCCCTTATAACCCCTACTCCTGTTCGTCTCAGGGAAAATTAATATAGCCTAAAGTCTAAGTTGGGTTAGTAGTAATGTACATACAAAGTTTCATAAAATTCGGTTCAGCTGTTTAAGGTGAAAAAGTAACAAACAAACAAACACACACGAAAGAAAGAAAATGCAGTTTTGGTGTCTATGACATGTGAAACGTAAAGTTATCGTGAAATTTCGCGAAAAAAATCAATGTACAGACAGAGGTTACAATTTTATATATATATATATATAGATTGAGATTGAATGATTGGCATAATACGTAAGCATTGAGCTCAATAATGCATGATTTTATAAGATCCATACTAATTGAAGAGGACAATATCCTTGAAGAACCAAAATATCCAGCAATAGATAGGTAATAGGAAGTTAAAAATCAATAAATAAAAGCATTTTATAAACCAATATGTATTTCGTTATCACAGAATGCAACATTAAGTAATCCAAATGAAGGAAAGCATTAGTAAATAAAGTAGCACTTCCATTGAAAAAAATAATTTATTTTTTTACTTTTTTATGCGCAAGTAAAGTACTAGGAGTCATTGTTGCCAACTTCTAAGCTTATTTATTTACAACAATAAATTTACTTAAATATGAATAAATTTACATCTTGTTCTATATGATCTAAGAGAAAAAATCTGCTCTGGCCACCAAATAATTAAATAGACATTAATTACTTACATATTGAATACATTTTTAATAGAGGAGCTTTTATAATGTAAAATAATAAAACTTGAAAAATAAAAAGTACACTCACTATATTTTATAAAAAATAAAAATTTACACTGTCACAAAAATAAAAAGATGGAGAACACAAAATAATAAATAAAATGTCTTTGAATAAATAATAATAAAAATGAGTTTAACCAGACTCGGGATTTGGGCTGGCTGGTGGAGGTTCATCCTTCTGTTGAGTTTAAGCAGAGGTCACAATAAAACTACAGAACAACAGTAAGCACAAACATGGGACTGCACCATTAATTTTCCCAAGAAAAAAAAAGGTAAAATTGAGGTTGCTCGCAGTATATTCATTTTACAATTAATGGTATTATTTATTTTAATTATTTTATGGTAACACTGGCTGCTAGAAGGGGTAAGTTACAGTTGTAAATGTGCTTCGCTAAGCTGCTACACGTTAAATAGCTCTGTTCTAATGCATTAGATCAAGAAGTCTCATAAATTCATTCTTGACAGATTTTATAGGTAAACAAAAAGGTTCTATAAAAATCTGCTTTATCTCCAATAGGTACGGAGAAAATAGTGGTTTTAATAAATAATTAAAACAATTCATGTATAAATAAAATACCCTTTAAGGAAATCTGCTAAAAGTTAGATTTTTCTATAATTATTTTTTTTTCTGGTCCAAAATACTCTTTTAACTTTGGCAAAATACTTGACTTGGACAAAATACTTTTGTTACCTTTTTTTCAGAATTCTTTAATTTAAATTTTCATTGTCGTTGTTTGATTACTTACATCATTTCTAGAATGCCTCTTTATAATTTGACCAGTCTGTGGCAAATGTGTCTCTACTTTACAGGTACGTTCGATGATCAGTTTAGAAGAGTAAAAATTTGATACCTTGAAGAGCTGGAATGTTGAATACTACAGCTAAAAAAATAAAAATTACAAGTGTTTATTAGAAATAATTATAAGATAAAAAGGAATAAAAAGTCTGTAACACGCAGGGGCTATGTTAACTAAACATTGTCCCATGTGTATCACATATTTGCATTTATATCAAAAATTTTCTATGAGAACAATATTTGGTATTTATGCTTCAAAAAAAAGCGCTTCATAATATAACAGCATATTGTTAATATAACATTGTGTAGGAGTGCACGTGAAGTTTTACAATAGAGAAATTTCACGAGAGTCGAGCAGTTAAGGAAACGGCTGAACTAGCTATTGGCGGGACTCACCCAGATTTTAATAAAAATGCAAATATCTCGGTTAATATTCAAGATAGAGAATAAATGTATATAACAATATTTATAGTAAATTTAATTTGCAATAAGATCGAGTCGAACTTGATCTTTCTTTTTACATAAAACGACTAGATATCGAGTTTGGTAACGATCAAACAAAAATTGCGACCGCTAGAGCGGTAACATACAAATATATATATATATAATATATATATATATATATATTATATATATATATATACAGTTTTGAACGGACCTCATTTTCGTCATCTACTTGGTAGGATCGATGGACATTTGAAGAAAAATTTCGAAAAATTCCGTCATGTGTACAACCTCAAAAGCTGATTTCTCTTAAGGGAAATCTGCTAAAAACAGGTGATAAATAAATAAGTGAATAGAAAACTTGGTAACTTTGAAACAAAACTATTCATAAAAACAGGCATCATTCAAATTTAAATACGTCACACACAAACACACACACACACACGCTCGCACCCACACACATTAAAAATATAAAATATATAATTAAATATTAATTGCCCAATTGGTTTTAAATATGTCAGAATTGTGACAATATGTGGGCTACCCTCAGTCAGTAGTTCGTTCAAGGCATGTGGAATGTTTAAGTGAGCTCTTGTGCATTCTGTTAGTAGGTGTTTATAGTTAGTCCAGTGTTGGAATGAGTACAAGCAGGCTTGTCTTTTCTGTTCATTATGTAAGAATGTGTCAGGTATCTATGTCCAATACGTAGTTTTGAGGACGGCTCGGTCCTCTTCTTGAATCTACGTACTGTTTCTTTGTCCATCCAGTAACATTGCGTTTATTTCTCGGCTAATAATCCAGATAGTAAAAAAAATCTACATAACAACATTTATAGAACATTACATTTGCAATAAGATCGGTCCTATTCTATATTTTGATCTGACGCATAATTACAGAGATATTAAGTGTTTTCGAAATTCTGCCCTCTAAACTACCTCTCCCTCTGGCCGTTAACGAACTTTACTTTAGTTTTACATAAAGCATTTAAATATCGAGTTTGGTAACGATCAAATAAATACTGAAACCACTACAGCGTTGCTATAGCGTCCCCCCTTAAGAGAAATTTTCTAAAATTATGAAGTTAGGAGAGGTTCCTTTTTTTAAAAAAAAACCCTCCAATAATCTCTGAAGCATTATGTTATTTATTCAGCTTATGTATCCAGTCTCGTTTACTGTGATTTCTAAGAGGGAAATGAAGATTACTATTTCAAGATGACAATATATGATTCAGGTACTAGAAGATACATAACATTAGCAGAAGAGGTTGGGGAATAAGTGTATTCAAAGATAAAACTACGGACAAGACTTACGTATCACACAAAATAAAATCAGGGTTCTGTCGTTTGGAGAGAGTACACACTTTAGCAGATTTCCCTTGAGGGAAATCAACTATTGAGGTCAATATATTGCCATCATATATTGCCATGTTTGTGGAATAATATATTTTTCAGTTTTCAGCCATCAGCAAACCGCCACTTCTACTCATGTTACATAAACAATACTCTGCTACTACATAATAAATCACAATTGAGATAACAATTAGTCTGACTCATTATTAATTGCAATACTAGATATAGTAAATAGTTCTCAATAAAATTAATATTTTATATTCTGATATATTTCAGTAATTGTTTTTCTGCCAGGTGTGAGGTAGGCAGACCCTTTGTTTACATTTCTAACCTAACGCTTCCTGTCGACAGGCTATTGAAATTGGATGAAAGATTTCTTATTTCCGTTTGTATTTATTCACGTTGTGTTGTGTTAGCAGTATGTATATTTATCTGTTACTAAACTTCACGTGGGAAATCTGCTTAGTTTTACGCAGCCCCTGACGGACTTTTTTAGTTTAAGCATCGGGATGGAATGATAATGCAGAACAATATTCTAAAAGTACGTAAACAAAATATAATGGCTGCAAGAGCAATATTTCTTTGTCCTGTATGAATCTTTTCAATTCAAGTATTCTACAAAAACAATTTTTTTTAAAACCTCCATCACGCAGAGGCTGCTTAAACTTAACAGCATTCTCATGAGCTGTGATATGACTTAGTGATGGATTTTAAACCATCTATTCTCTATTTCTTCCGTAATGAGAAGAAGTAAATAGACTGATTACTAGAAAGTGCAAATATTTCCATTAATATTGAATATACAGAAACAACGAAAAGAACAGAATTTATAGAAAGTTAAATTTTTGACAAGATTAGTTATGCACGATTTTTCGATCTGTGGCATAATAACGGAGATTTTCGAATATATCTCTCAGAAAATCCGATATTTTCTCTTTCATGGTTATCCAAACACAGAAACATGAAGTAAAGTACAAAAATCGATAGACTTACAATAAGTACCCACAGTAGGCTAACCAGTGACAAACTCTACAGACCACCAAGATGTATTAGCCGAATTCACTAAGGCACAAAAAAAGTCCGTCACGCTGGGGCTGCGTAAACTAAGCAGATTTCCCACGTGGAGTTATACAATAGAGAAATCTCCACACGAGAGCCGATCAGTTACGGAAACGGCCGAACTAGCTTTTGGCGGGAAACTCATGCGTTATCCGCCCACATTTAATAAAAATGCAAATATCTCGGTTAATATTCAAGATAGGGAATAAATGTATAGACAATATTTATAGTAAATTTAATTTGCAATAAGATTGGGTCTATACAACTTTTTAGCAGATTTCCCTTAAGGGAAATCAGCTATTGAGGTTGTACTCATGACGTAATTTTCGAAATTTTTCTTCAAATGTCCATCGATCCTACCCAGTAGATGACGAAAATGAGGTCCGTTCAAAACTGTATATATATATCTATATATATATATATATATATAATATATAAATATATATATATATTTGTCTGTTACCGCTCTAGCGGTCGCAATTTTTGTTTAAAATCGTTACCAAACTCGATATTTATTCGTTTTATGCAAAAAAAAAGATCAAGATCGTTAATGGCTGAAATCGGACCAGTGGGAGGGGGTTTTAGAGGGAGGATTTTCGAAAATTCGAAATATTTCCGTTACGATACGTCGGATCGAAAAATGGTACAGAACCAATCTTATTGAAAATTAAGTGCACTATAAATATTGTTATATACATTTATTCTCTATCTTGAATATTAACCGAGATATTTGCATTTTTATGAAGTCTGTGGTCGGGTTTATTTCGGATTAGATGGGCCATTTTAGTCAGTACTCGGCTCAGGTGGAAGCTTCTTCTAACCTTACCTGTCGTTTCTAACCTTACCTTACCTTCATTACTTTGTGATATTTATGCAAATACGTTCTGTTCATCCGCCTCCCACCTTCTTTAGTTCTTGGACTACTAAAATTTGAGTTATTAAAATATAAATTATTCTTAAAATTTTGAAGCCGTTTCAGTTGGGAATTTATTTTAAATAACTGAAAAGAATTCTCATTACCGTTTGTATTTAATCACGGTGGTATTGTGTTACCAGTATGCAGATTTCTCTATTGTAAAACTTCACATGGGAAATCTGCTTAGTTTACGCAGCCCCTGCGTGACGGACTTTTTAAGAGTTAGACACAAAAAAAAAAAATTGCTTGATGTCCAGAAGGGCAGACTTGAGGAGACTAAATGAGAAACGCGAGAAGCGTTGAAGGTCTAGGTCCTTGAAGGACTTCGGTGGCTTGTAAGTAATTAAACTCTAAAATCCCAAGTTAGCCATAACAGCTTAAAAGCCTCACTGAAAAATGTTAACATTAAAGCTGATACACAGAAACCACTCCTCTGATCAGCTGGTATTGGAGGTTTGGCAGCAGCCGAAGGTGTATTAGAACCAGCTGACATAATTTCAGCAATTGGGCGCTATTTGAGTATCACGATTCGACCCGAGCTGTCCTTTTAGAGTGGCTAGCAGTGTTTAAAATGAGGCCTAACACATGCTATTTGAGAATGTTTATTTGGAGGGCCGAAATGTAATTTGTCGGACGATGAGTATAAAGGTTAGTTGTCCTGGGCGGGGTCCTTCCTAACCTTGGCCATCCTCCAAGCCAGTACCTTTCCCAAACCAAACGCCCGTTCTATCCAAGTCTGACCTATTGTGGCTTGACTTAAATTCAATTGATTCTTGTCAGCGACTCGAAAAAAAAACGCAATTAATATTGCCATCACTCATATTTGTAATCTATTATTACAATGATTTATAACAATTGCACATATAGCCGACGTTGCTCGGGGCACTGTCTGCTCCATTTGTATTCCAATTTCTAGATGAATGAATGAATTACTGAAATCCAACACAGATACACGCAGACTGGTTACGTAGCAAGGTACGGGAAGAGTATTACAGGTAACACCCTTTATACTTCATAATCTCGTTATTGAACTTTCGTGACGTAGTTTTCATTCCCGAGGTCATTTTAGATTTCAATAGTTATGTAATCAAAGCTATCTGAAGTAGTGTTTTATTTATATGTCCATTATAATGGAAATTACCACTCTATACCTATTAGATGTTATTAGCAGATTTCCCTTAAAAGAAATTAGCTATTGAGGTCGTACTCATGACGCGATTTTCGAAATTTGTCTTCAAATGCTCAGCGCTCGTACCTAGTAGATGACGAAAATGAGGTCCGTTCAAAAATTGCGTATATATATACAACTACAAATTAAAGCTGCCCTCTTCCTCAGGGTACCTGTATGGTCAGGCCACCTAATCTGCCAGTTTTGGTAATATTTTTAATGATTCTTGTTTTTATTTTGTATATATTGTATATGGGAATTTGGATAATTGTACGAAGGAAATTTGGGAGGTACCTCAGATGAGATTGCAGCTTAATATTTCAGCTTTATTTTTTATATAAATGATGGTTTCCAATATTTATAGATGATTTTAGGATAAGTGTGAACAAGTCCTTAAGGTCATCTTTGGTCAGCCCATATTCAATTAATGTCTTGAAGGTTTTTTGGAGGACTCCTCTAGAACCAACAGAAGTCCCATAACTGTCCAGTCTTGGATGTGGTATTGTTCAGAGAAATACAGGCAACATGGCTCGGATATTCCTTTCTTCTCTTGATCCATCTCGTCTGCTTGATTTTGGTTTATCTCAAACAGGACAGTGGGATCCAGAATTAACCCTTTCTTTTCATTTTTCAAGATCGCTACAATGTCCGCTCTTCTTGGAGTACCATATGCGGAATTACAAGTCATCTCTTCGAATATATCCCAATTTGGGTGCTTCTTTTTCAAGAGGTAGCTCTGTCTGTACATTGATTTTTTTCGCGAAATTTCACGATAACTTTTCGTTTCACATGTTATAGACACCATAATTGCATTTTGTATCTTTGGTGTCTGTTTGTTTGTTTGTTTGCTACCTTTTCACGCATAAACGGCTGAACCGAATTTTATGAAACTTGGTATGTATATTACTACTAACCCAACTTAGACTTTAGGCTATATTCATTTTTTCTGAGACAAACAGGAGTGGAGGTTATAAGGGAAGCCTGAAATTAAAAATAGAGATATTTCGTTTCCTATTGGCTGGTTTTTATGCAAATACGCACATGGCAAAAGTTGTTTATTTTGTTATTTGGAGTAACTTTTGTTATATACACTTTTGTCGTATACCTAAGTATAAATGAGTTATACGTTAAAACTTTAGCGGGCACTAACGGCTGAACCGAACTTAACAAAATTTTGTATGTCAATTAGCATTAATTCCCCATGATTATAAGTTATATTAAAATTTTTAGGTTCGAACGGGAGGGGGTTAAAAGGGAGACCTGAAATAAAAATTCACCATATTACATGTTTAAGAGACGGGAAATATAATATCGAAGACTTTGAAGCCGTATCGAACAAATAATTATATTATTTGCAAATCCACGGCAAAGATGGGCATCAGTCCTAAACACTGGGACGGGTAAATGTCAAAATATTGTGCAATGTAAAGCCTGCTAAAAAATACCATCACCATTCAGCCTCAAATGAATTCCCGGGCGAAGCCGGGTATCTGAGCTAGTCGTTTTATATAAAAAGAAAGATCTAGTTCGTAAACAGCCAAAATCGGACCAGGGGAATGGTGGGGGGGGAATTCGATCGATTGGATCTAAAAATTGAATAGAACCAATTTTATTGCAAATATAATGTTCTATACATGTTAATGTACATTTTTCACTATCTTGATTTTTAACCAAGATATTTGCACTTTTTAGTTTTTGGTCTTTAGTAAACCCCCACTTTTACTCACCTCATTCATCTCATATATATATATATATATATATATATATATATATATATATATATATATATATAATTTTGAACGGACCTCATTTTCGTCATCTCCTGGATAGGATCGATGGACATTTCAAGACATTTTTCGAAACTCGCGTCATGAGTACAACCTCAATAGCTGATTTCCCTTTCGGGAAATCTGCTAAAACCGATTGTAGAGGATCTATAGCTTAAACAAGATTGGTTCTTTAACATTTTGCGATACAACGGGTTACAAATAACAGAGATATTTTTAATTACGAAATTCTTTATTGACACTTCCCACTTCCCCCAATTTCAGCCAATATCTAATATGATCTTTATTGAGGAATGAAACAGACAAATATCGATTACGGTGTAGGAGAAATAAAAATTTTTGATTCTCGACCCTAACATCTTAATTGATGTTGTCATAACACTACGTATTTGTGTATGTATTTCACGTAGTATACATTCAGTGAAAACAATATTTGATATTTAAGGATGTAATAAAATTGTTCATGATATGTCAGCTAATTGAGGCGGTCTACGTAAAAGGGGCTTATAAGCAAAACTCTTGTTTTGAGAAAACTCCAAATAAATATTTCATTGTTGTCTCCTGTTGTCATACTAATTATAATTCCTGTAATATTAATAAATATTGATATTACACCTATTAAAAAAATATTCAACAATAAAAAAAAATAATTCTGCAACTGGTGTTTTTGTAATAATGAAAAGCCAGAATACATTCTTATATAAAAACGTTATTAAAAATAATATAATTAAATAGATTATAACTTATTTATTAGTTACAATAATAATTATTTGACATTTTAAACAGGGAAAACATCAAAATGGAAAATATATTTTTCATATATTTTAAAGAATAAATTGAAAAAAAAAAACCATCTAAAGGGCCAGGGGGAAAAATATGAAAGGCACTTTTTCGTCGATTTTAAGATATTAGCGCTATTAAGGGGCTATGAAGGAGTAATATGATCTGGTAGAACAACAAGGGGGGAAAAAGATGAGAATCGACCGAAATGTGCATGAAAAGATTCTGGGTAAGGGAGAAAATAGATGAATGTCACAAGCGATATTTTGCGATTCCTGTGCTGGGCAGAATAAAAATTATACCCTAATTCGTTACCTTCATCATTTGGTGACTGAGAAGCATCGTTTCGACAGTGTTGAAGTATATTTTCCCATTCGAGGGCATTCATACCTCGAATGTGATAAAAACCTGAGTTACATCAACCAGCAGACTTAGGTTGAGTTGCCCGATGAATGGAGGGATGTTATAAGAAATAGCAGAGAGAGACCGTCGCCCTTTGCTCTGATCAACTGCCACCAAGAACTTGATGGACATGGATGGATAGACATGGACAGAATCCTTGAATACTATGTACTTGAAAAGTTCTCTCTTTCCCACTAGGCCCGTGCGTTGTTTGAAGGTCATGAATGAACATCCTTCAAAAAATTTTCACCGAAATACTTTTTCTGGTTGTTACATTGACGCTGAAATCCTTTGGAAACCACCAAAAAGGGGAAAAAATGCAAGAAAACGTCCTGCTCCACGTAGACCTTTAACTAACCTGTATGATGGACCATTGCCGATTTCTCAACCAAAGTTCAACGACTTGCAACAACTAAAAAATGTTTTGGTTAACCCTGCTGCGAAGGCGTTCTTTCAGAATTTGCCCACCATTAATCCAGCAGCTGTTCACGATGACAGCGAAGATGTATTCTTGGATTACCCAGATGAATAAATTTTCATAAAATGTTTTGTTCGTTGTCAGTGAAATATAAATTGTTCATTAAGTTTTTTTTTTCACCTTGGTGCTTAATGGAACTGTTTATATTTATTAATAATTTCTTTTAGGAATTTATTTACTAAAAAAAAAAGGTATGATTATATTACAAAAGGAGTTAATAGAAATCAAACTTTGTTTTTCATTTTTCTCGAAATCACTTTTTGGTCACTTTCATCTTTTATCCCCCTGACCCTTCATCTTATACTCCGAGTAAACTCAGTTTGTTTGTTTGAAATCAGCATAACATCTCCCTTTCTTTATCCACTTTAAGAAATCATATTTTCAATAAATTCCACATCCTAATCCTGTAAAAACCAATATAAGACTTTTACATCATTAACTTCAAGTTGGTTTACTGCCGGATAAGGACACCTTTGACTTTCAACGTTGTGAAAATCTCCAATCGGATTAGTAGGCCGCCAATGACTTAACACTTCAAACTGTCGAAGATAATTTTTTGAGCACAGTAGAGCACCATTTTGCAATGATTTGATAATGAAATATTTCATTAGAGTAAATTTTATTTAGTTTTTTGAGACAGGTTTCTTCAGGAATAGATTATTTAAAAATGGTTCCCAGCCTTGCAGAAGTTCTGCATCCATAAAAACTTCAAAGGGTGAAGGGGTTTGCCTGCACTCTACCATTCCTGTTAAATGAGGTTTAGCATTTCCAATCACTTCTTTATTTTTTTTAGAAACCAAAGTTTCTAACACATTGTGAGAAACTATGTCCTCTTACTGTGATAACTCACATACTAACATAACCACTAACCCCAAGTCAAGACCTGGACGTGAAAACCAGCTGACATTACCCCACAAAAACAGGCGTGCCAACGTAAATTTTCAAGATAATGCAATAAAACATGTATGATTGAACTCTATAAGAAATGGCGGATTGAATGTAGCGTTCTGCGTAAAAAGGGCTGATGAGCCCATACGCCCTTTTTACGTTGACCGCCTCAATTGTTAATATGACACGAGGAAGAGTGGGGGTTTACTGAAGGCTGAATACCTAGATGCACATATCTCCGTTAATATTAAAGGCAGAGAATAATTGTATATAACAATGATTATAGTAAATTTTATTTGAAATACACATAAATCTATACAATTTTTCGATTCGTCGCATAATAATGGAGAAATTAAAAAGTTTCGAAATTCCCCACCTCTACACCCCCACCTCCCACTATTCAAATATCAGCCTTTAACGAAACGTTTAAATATCGAGATCGGTACGATCAAACAAATATTGCGACCGCAAGAGTGTTAACAGAGAAATATATATATACACACACATATATATATATATATATATATATATATATACTAGCTCAGTTATCCGGCTTCGCCCGGGAATTCATTTGAGGCTGGATGGCGATGTTATTTTTTGGCAAGGCTTTACTTTGCACAATATTTTGACATGTACCCGTTCCAGTGTTTAGGATTAATACCCGTCGTTTCTGAGGATTTGTTAATAATAAAATTTGTAAATTCAGGCTTCTCTTATAACCCTCACCCCTCCTGCCCGTCCCTAGAAATGTTGGTATGGCTTATTAAAATGAAGACGTTAGTGCTAATACACATACCGAGTTTTATTTATTTCGGTTTAGTCATTTGTGCCAAATAAAATTGTTCACTTCCTCTATAGGTTTTAGCGTATAACTCATTTATACTTAGGTATACGACGAAAGTGTATATAACAAAAGTTACTCTAAATAATAAAATAAATAACTTTTGTTATGTGCATATTTGTCGGAAAACCAATAGGAAACGAAATATTGCTATTTTTTTATTTCAGGCCTCCCTTATAACCCCCACTCCTGTTTGTCTCAGAGAATATTAGTATAGCCTAAAGTCTAAGTTGGGCTAGTAGTAATATGCATTCCAAGTTTCATAAAATTCGGTTCAGCCGTTTATGCGTGAAAAGGTAACAAACAAACAAACATACACGAAAGAAACAAAATGCAGTTATGGTGTCTATGACATGTGAAACGAAAAGTTATCGTGAAATTTCGCGAAAAAAATCAATGTACAGACAGAGGTTACAATTATATATATATATATATATATATATATATATATATATATATATATATATATATGGTTTTGAACGGACCTCATTTTCGTCATCTCCTAGTTATGATCAAATGATATTTGAATACATTTTTCGAAAATCGCGTCATGAGTACACTTATTGGAAATCTGCTTACAGTGTTAAGAACAACTCAGTGTTAAAATGTACTTCAATAATGCTGAAAGCGTTCGTAGCTATTGGAGCAACCAGGTGATCCTTGAGAATCAGCTACTGAAGTACGCATGCTGTATGCTGATGAGGCTATGCAAAGTGCTCCCAGAACTGTGTGCAAGACGAGCTACTCCCGTCGAGGAAACGGTGGGCTAGAGTCCTTGCTCTGGCACATAAATAGGTCGGGGGGTGGGTGGGTCCGAATCGTCACGACTCAAAATATTGCCCAACGACTTTTGCCGAGTGTCCTTTGGGGGGACTCGTTATGCTTCTTGAGCGCACTTGTGTAGCCTACGACAGATATGCTAACAAGTGGTTGCACCACGAATGCTAAGAGCTGCTGCCTTAATGTAGCAGCCCCCGTTAAAGGCTGAGTTTTTTCCATGTTCCTGGAAGAGGAACTGATAACCATAAAGGTCCCATTATAAATTATACGATTTAGCTTTCAGCATGGCATTTATTTCAGATTTAGAATTTCCCGTTGGATACAAAAATCACTCCCTTTCGCCTAGATGTCAATAACACAGAGCTACAGTACTTTTGGTGCCAAATTTTCGAGAGCTGATTTTGAGTATATTTGGGCTGCTGAATCTAAATATGGTTCTAGTTTTCAAGATAATTTAATTAACATGTTAGTACTTACGCCATGAAGCATAAATGTGCTGATATGGATATATTTTATTGAAATAAAAACTCATAACTATTATTTATTTGGCTTGTGCCCCATATCGTTGGTGATTGGCAAGATCTCTGTTTAGGGGGTAGTTAGAATAATACATTAATTTCTTATATACTAATGCCTTCCTGGGCTGTAGATTATTTATATATTATGGGAAATATTCCTTCAGTATCTGAGTGTTTCCCAAATCCGTACTTTAAGTATGTATGCTGTAGACCTATCCCATTTCATACTACATGAATTTGTAAATGTTTATATGTTTTAGATATGTTAGTATTTGTGGAATTCATTGCCTGCTGTCAGTTAGCAGTACTGTCATATCGTAGGGTATGTGAAGACCTTTTCGTTGGATGCAGTCTGTGAGTATGCGTTTTAGGGTGTTTGTTGCAGTATTTGCATATAGGGTTATCAGTTCTTGTCATTAAGTGTCTAAGTGTCAGATATGTGTGGCCGATCCTGAGTCTGGCAAGAGCTACTTCCTTCCGTCTAGTACTCCTATGGCTCGATGGCCTTTTGGAGGTGGTTCTTTACTTCCATCCATTCTGATTGATATTTGTTTAGGACTCGGAGGCTTATATGTCTCACTATGTCTTTGTGTATTAAATTTGTTTGTGTGTATTGTGTTTGTTGTGTAATTAGTTTAGCCTGATAGTCTGCTGTCGTACATAACTATTAAAGATTTATAAATGCAAAGCTATTAAAACCAAAATAAAGTCAAACAAAAATTAAACCTTATAGTCAACTTTACTCAACGCAACAGAAGCTTCTTTTGTCGCGATTTTTTTGAGTGAGCTGTCTAGCAGTCTCGTTTCAAATTTCAGCAGTAATCTGCCTAGCTTGAAGCTATCAATAAAATAACACCATTCGCATCGTCGCGTCTAACTCCCATTTTTTTCCAAGTGCCCCGTTAACGTCAACACAGAAAGTAATGTCTTTTTGATTAAATAATGGTAGGACATCCTTTTCCCTTGTTCGATAGAAAGTAATATTTGTACTTTGGTCTAGTAAATTCTTTTCATTTAATCTTGAAGCCTGCGATGCTTTCTTCGTTTCATTGAAGTCTCTAACGAGGTTGCTTAGTTCATCTTGATTAATCAGTTGTGGATTTGTTGATTGCCACTCTTAATCATTGTCACTGTCATTATTAGAGACAGAAATATGTTCAAAAAGACCTCGTCCATACTCGCAAATCTCAGGTAACTTATGAAATATTTTGATTGGTATATCCTCTGAGTGGAGTACTAGGCATCTAACGACATTTATTGATAGTTTCTAGCATAACCAAGGCATAATAAGGAGGAAATGACAAGGTTAGTCATGAAGTAGTTTATTTAATAATTTATATTACTCTGAATTATCCATTTCCTCAATATATGAAATATTAAAAGAAATAATTTCGGGATGTGACATATCTATAAAAGTAGAGCTGATACCTATTTTGGATTCAGTGACAGAAATGTAGTAAAAATCAGAAAAAAAAAACATTTTTTTTCTCTAGGCCTGTGTTATTAAAGGTTTTTTGTGACATAAAACTTAAGAATTGTCGAGTATTTTAATTCGCTACTTTGAATATTATATGTATCATGTCTCCTGTATGTTTTAATTTTTCATCCTGGCAATTACTGGAATCTGAAGAAAATTCGAAATATCCAATTTCTTTCTGACAAATATTACTAAAAATTTTATAATTAGTGTGAACCATATACATGTAATTATAGTAAACCCATAAAAAAAAAATTACTTAAATTTTTGAAAACTGAAATTAATACCTAGACACTTAGAGAGATTCACTCTTGAATCATAATTAAAAATTCTTCTTTAAGAAGTGTCCAAAGTATCTACCAATTTTAAGGTTGCCAATTTTATTAATTCTTCTTGAAAATAAAGATTGATATAAATTTACAGGTTAGCCATGCGCGTTAAGGCGTTGGCCATAATCGCACTTGGTAAACCTACAGTGGTGGGTTCGATTCTCACCTGGGCAGGAGGGAGAGTAACAGTTACCCGTTAGTACCGTAAAGTAGGCGTTAATAAGTAACAACAAGAAAATGAACATAAACTACAGATTAGATAACTTGATTAAGAATACCTAATTTGGACAGAAAATTTAAATTTTAACTACCGTAGACAATTCGTTACATATTTTAGAAATTATCATAGTTTTTGACGAACAAAGAAACTTTATTTCCTACATGTACTAAAATTTCCAATTTAAACCCATTGCAGATATGGAAAAACGTACGTCTCCCAGGTAAGTATGAAATACATTTTCTTTTTTTGTACGTTCCAAAGGAAATTGAGCAACCAATATTTCCTTCCTGGGGGACATCAAAAGGTGAAAAAGTAAATGTTTATAATTGAAAATTATTCTTATAGAATTTCATTTCTTAGACTTTAGATTGTCGACAGTTCCTACCCACTTCTTGGCTGTACTATTATTCGTTTCGAAGTTACGCCTACTAATGCAGCCAAATATATCAGTATAAGTGCATAGGAATAATATAATGGTTTGTGCAAGAGCTCTAAAATGTGCAAATTTTCAAGGAAGCGTTGAAGGTAAACAACTGAAACCTTATACTAAATACATTAGTAATTCTTCACCGAATTCAGTTTATTAATCAAGGCCAAGGTGGCTGCATGTGGAATTATTTTTAGTTTCCAATCTTCTTATTGTCTCCATCCATAACTTTTGAAGATACGAAATGTTAAGTTCGCATGAATGCCAATGAGTATTTATCTCAGAAAATAGTCCATCGCAATACACTACTTTATTCTATTTATATTTTCTCCCAATAGACAGAACCTATTTGGCAGGCAATACGTTGACTTTGTAACATAAATGTAGACAATAGATAGATTTTAGATTAAGAAATGAAGTTAACCAAGCGAAAGATGAATAAAATATTCACATAATTAAATACATGCATGCTGTGCGAAATAAGCATTCAGTGTATCCTTTGGTAATAAACATTATTCTAAACAGTTATTGAATAGAAAGTTACCGAATGCATCATTGGTCAGCCTTTCACGAAGTTGCACATTCAGATTAATTAAAGTACTTGTTAAAGATAAATTTGGTTATTTTTAATTGTTACTTAACTCGGGTTTCTATTTGTCAATTTTTACATGGTTAATACCATGTATATATTATATTTAACAGTTTTAATTAATACTATTTATCAAGTTCGTTAATAGCCAAAATCGACCGAGTGAGCAATGGGGATGTAGAGGAAGAGTAAAATTCAATTCGTATATATATCAGCGTTATTATCATCGGGCCGAAAAGCGATATATAAAAATATGTTATAATATATATGTATATAAGATTTATTAACAAAGTAATGGATTACAAATTTTGGTCTTCAACATTTTCTCTACCCCGAATATTAACCAAAACATTTAAATTTTATTAGATTTTTTTATTCTGTCGTATAACTCTTACCCAAGCGAATTTCATTGAAAGTATTCGTCACTAAATAATTTCCTTTGCCCAGACAAGAATCGAACTCGCCACTCTAGGTTTACCATGTGAGATAAAGGTCAACATGGTAAACCTAGAGTGGCGAGTTCGATTCTTGCCTGGGCAAAGGAAATTATTTAGTGACGACCCTGGCTATAAAGGGGTGATAACCTGTAGATAGCCCGTCCCGATTAGCCTAAGTTGGATAAAGTGGACGTTATTCAAGAAGGTGAGAAATCTGCTTAGTTTATTCTCCACCTGAGAGATGGACTTTTTAATAAGAAAACTCCTTCTTAGGAATAAGATTATGTATTTTTGTAATGAATAAATCAGGTTAAAGTAAGTAATGTTTAATATTTTAACAAACCCGATTCAAGAAAACGGTACCAAAAATATTAAAATTTATATTTATCCTTATAGGAAGCAAAAATGCCCATAGCTTTACTCCCAAAGTTACCAATGTATTTATTGTACTATGACGTTTATTTTATTTATTATTTAATTGATATTTACAAAGAGCTGGTCGTGCTCCTCATTCGTGATATAAAGATTTTATTATTCTGACAGAGGTAAAATTATGATATTTACTTTCATAAGTCATGATATATGTGTGTACATTTATCATGAATTATATAAAATGATCAAAAATGAATAGGGATATTGGTAGGTTGGTAGGTTTTGTGGTATTTATGGAGCCTAGCATTTTTTTTTAATTATAAATATCATTAATATTTATTAGAAATTATTATCTTCTTCCCCACCCCCATAAAAAAGTTATTTAATTAAGGTCGATTTAGTTAAAATTAATAGGATAAGAAAAAAATAACCAATATCCCTATTCATTTTTGAGCAGTATATTTTTATGTTGACAATGCAATGTATATTATAGTTGTATCTGTAGACTTTGGGTGGATAGCTGTGGGGGGGGGGGGCATTTTTAATACCTATAAAGATTTCATTTGCCCGAAAAATTTAAAAACTGAAATTAATTTATAATTATTTGTACTTTTTTGTCTCTAATTTCTAAATTATTTTTGGTCAGAAAGGAGCTGGAAATGGATCATGCTGAGGTTTCGTAAGCTTTGAAAATTTAGGTTCTTACTTTGAATTCTCAAGTGTTCCAGAAAATCAAGTCTATCACGTGAAATAGCTAAGTGTATTTTTTTTAAAAAAAAAAAAAAAAAAAAAAAAAACAACTTTATACACAGTCATTTATAGCTAACTTTTACTTAGCTACCATGAGAGAAATTTTCTCAGATGATCTTTCATCTGAGAGAATATGAGGCAACACACAATTTAACTTCCTATCTCAAGAGTGAAAGAGTGTGCAACACCGAAAATTTGATTTGTCAAGAGAAATCGACGTTTATTTATATCGAATTGTGATTTTCAACATAAATTTAATTTTTAAAAAGCAAAGTTTGTGAGTATTTTTTCCCCGTTAAATAAATTCTTTTAATTCTCAGTCGACATATGAATATTATATGTAGCAATTAAAATATAGGTGGTACTTCTATATTTTCGTACGCATAAACATTTTTTTTTCAGAACAATTATATTTTGAATCACACTTCGCAGTAGTAATTCCACCTATTTTATACTTGGTTTTAATTCCAGAAATATGAATGCAACCTGATTTTTGTGGTATATCACCTGCTTGGTAGGCTTTGCCGGTGGTGGCTTAGGACACTACTACCATTTCATAAAATAATGGTTCTATGGCGGCATGAATCCTTTGGTTGAACAGTTGATTGATTTTGGTCATTAATCTATGTTAGGTTAAACTAAATTAGTGTGACGCTCCTAAATAGGTTTTTTAGTCTGTATATATTTATTTTTTTAAATGATTATTTGTCATCTCTCAATGTTCCGTTAGACAACATATTGAGTAATGTTATAAACATTCCAGCATTTCCAGATAAAACAGGATTAACTTGCTTGATTTTTGTCCTAATTACATTGCTATGTTTATTGTTTACAAGCAACAAATCTTGTGAGCACTCCTCTTGACTTCCTTGTAATACCATTGCAGTAAATATATAAAATGTTTTTTTGAACTTCATTTTAAATGATTTAATTTGGGAGCCATAAACGTTTCCTACCTTACAATGCATTGGGTCGAAATGTGTCAAAGAACATAATTTAAAGATCTTTTTATTATTTATTTTTCTTTGATAAACATAAATTACCCTTTACAATGTTATTTTGTAATAGGTACGAAGGAAATTGCATTTTTTTTTTCTTTTGCTCCCCCTTTACTATCACTCACGCTTAGTTGATTTAGGTCAAACGGGGAGGTCCACAACAAGACCTTAAGGCAATCATAAATGTGAAGGCAAGTCGTTTTGAGCTAAGCGAGATGCGTACATAAGTTACGCTCAAACCCGAAAAATAAATTTTTCGAAATCACAGCATTTTCATTACATTGTACAAGGTAAAAAAATTTTAGTTCTTAGAAAGTTAAAGTGCCTAAAGTGAAGCTTTTAAAATGTAATTAATGCGTATCAGATAATACACCGGGGCTCAGATTAGCCATGTGACGTAAAGCGTTGACCTTTATCTCACATGGCAAACCTAGAGTGGCGAGTTCGATTCTCGCCTGGGCAAAGGAAATTATTTAATGACAAAATTCATTAAATAACATCCTAAAATCCCACCCTGGCTAGAAAAGGGTGGTAACCTGTAGATAACCCGTCCCAATTAGCCTTAGTTGCAAAAAGTGGACGTTAATAAATAATAATAATAATAATAAGAAGAAAATACACTGGTATACTTTTTATCATTAATTAGCTGGTCCTCAGAAAAATGTATCATATTTTAAGGAAGAGAAACATTACAAAACTAAATTTGTTTATTTAAAGACGCCAGTCAATGTGAGTTTATTATTTTTAGAGCTACAGACTTATGATATGAAACTATTACGTTTTATGAAACTTAAGACAATGGCAACTAACACACATAAAGGTGAATCATTGGTTTGACTCAATTTTTTTAAACATGTGTTTTTTCAAAGTGGACGTTCATAAATTTCGACGGCAGTTCTCAATATAAATTGTTCTAAGAGAAAAAAGGTAGTTTTATTCGTATTCCACAAACTTCAAGCTTCCGTACCTCGCTGCTTCTGGGTTAAAAATAGTTTGTCTCTATTGTCCGAACTATTATTCAATAAAAACAATTATCGATGCCTATGAGAAGGAAAATATGGTGACTCACTCGTGAATGTCGTCTTTGTGAGAAGAACGCTGAACTGTGTTGAACATATCATTCGAGATGGCTGCTGTCTTTGTCGGGACGAGTAGAGAAATATGAGGGTCGTTATGATAGAATTTAGTTCTAATTAAAGTGATGACATGGGGCAATTGTCAGTGCGTGCTTTATTAATAGCTACAAGATCATCTGCGTATGAATATCTCATTTCAAAGGTGCTACTGTCTATACTGCGTACGAAGTTACTTTTAGCAGATTTCCCTTAAAGGAAATCAGCTATTGAGGTCGTACTCATGACGCGAATTTCGAAAAATGTCTTCAAATGTCCATCAATCGTACCCAAGAGATGACGAAAACGAGGTATGTTATAAATTATATATATATATATATATATATATATATATATATATATATATATATATATATATATATAGTTATATTTGTCTGATAACGCTCTAGCGGTCGCAATTTTTGTTTGATCGTTTCCAAATATTTAACGATCCAAATGATATTTAATCGTTTTATGTAAAAAGAAAGATCAAGTTCGTTAATTGTTGAATGCGGACCAGTGGGAGGGGGGGGGGTTAGAAGGGGGATTTTTGAAAATTCTAAATATGTCCGTTATTATTTGTCGGATCTAAAAAATGCATAGTATCAATCTTATTGCAAATTAAATTTACTATAAATATTGTTTTATACATTTATTCTCTATCTTAAATATTAACCGAGGTATTTGCATTTGTATTGTGTGTGTGGTCGGCAGAAGTCGACTATATTCCCGACTTTCCACCAAAGCTAGTTCGGCCGTTTCCGTAACTCTTCGTCCCTCGTGAATTGGTTTAGAGATTCGTTACTACTGCTGTTATTAGTAAGCAGATTTCTCTATTGTAAAACTTCACGTGGGAAATCTGCTTAGTTTACGCAGCCCCTGCGTGACGGACTTTTAATAAACTAATGTCAACAACGCATGGATGTTAAGGCTCAAGTGGTTGCTATTTCGTTTGATCGTTACCAAATACGATATTTAAACATTATATACAAAACTAAAGATCAAGTTCATTAATGGCTGTAATACGACCAATTGGAGGGGGAATTTTTTTAAAAAACGCGTCATGAGTACGACCTCAATAGCTGAGTTCCCTTAAGGCAAATCTGCTTATATCTCCCTCATTGCGAGTCTTATTGCAAAATGTTAAAGAAGCAATCTTGCTAAGCTGTTCTACAATGCACTAAATATGTTGCTTTATACATTTTTTTTTTAACTCAAGTATTTAGCCTGTTATTTATTGTTTCTTGTGCCCCCCCCCACGCACAACCCTTTTATTATAGATTTTTTACAAAGAAATAGAGATTATGAGATGAGATTTGGACTGTGTTAAACCAGCACATGGGAAATTTGCTTAGTTTACCCAGCCCCTGCGTGACGGCCTTTTTCCATATGGTTGGTGATCATGCTTGTCGATAGAAGTTAGTTGCCGAAATCAAATAAATTACGAAGTGTCTTCCATTATCTCAAATACAAGGTTCTGTTTACATAGAGCTTCTATAAAGGAAGAAACGCAGTATTGAAATATCAATGTGACGTAACGTTCGAATTAATATTGTACATTGTTGCTGGAATAGAGCTGTTTTTGGACTTGGGCGCGTGATTGTGCTTAGTTTACACAATACCTATCTGCCAGACATTATTACCTTTCCTTCAATGGGAATTCCCACGGACGGACGAAGTGGGTAAATTGCACCCCCGGAAAACGTTTCGCCCTTTGAGTTATTGGAAATAGCTCGCGGTGAGCGGTGGGCGTGTCATTGATAAGAGACGTCAAGAGATGTTATCAGTAGGTTCTGTCAGGAGCTGTGAGGGCGGGGGTAGCCGAAATGTCATGGGTGTGGTCGGATGGACCATGCTCCACTTACATCCATCCTAATATGCAGAGTCAGGCCTACCATCCTTGAACCAGCTCCCGGCTCTTAACGCATTCATCACAATCATTCCCAAAAACATTGGCTCCATAAATATATACATATATACACACACAAACATAGATATTTCTTACTGATATTAATCCCAGACCTCAACAAGCTACCCCTATTTTCAGGCTACTCAATAAACATAGATAATTGATATGGCGTTTCAGACATAATCACATGCTCCTTGATCAATGGCTTCTTTTTAGCAGATTTCCCTTAAGGGAAATCACCTATTAAGGTCGTACTCATGACACGATTTTCGAAATTTTTCTTCAGATACCCATCAATTTTAAATGTTGTTATGTATGTTTTTTCTCTATATTGATTATTAACGGGGATATTTGCATTTTTTAGAGCAATTGGTGGAAGTGAAGTTTCGGTCTTCAGTAAGTCCCCGCTCCAACTCATGTCATATCAACAATAAGCTGTTACATTATGAAACCCGAATACCAAATCATTGAACTTTCACGTTTTGAGATAAATGCAAATCTGCTTAATCACGCAGCCCCTGGGCGACGGATTTTTATTTTACTTTAAATTTTTAAGATTAATTTTATCCGTTTTATTTTAATACAATTTTACTTTTAGCAGTTTTCCCTTAAGGGAAATCAGCTATTGAGGTCGTACTCATGACGCGATTTTCAAAAATATTCTTCAAATGTCCATCGATCCTACCCAGGAGATGACAAAAATGGAATCCGTTCAAAATTATATATATATATATATATATATATATAATATATATATATATATATATATATATATATATATATATATATATTTGTCCGTTAACCCTCTAGCGTACGCAATTTCTGTTTGACCAAACCCGATATTTAATGGTTTTATGCAAAAAAAGAAAGATCACGGCTGAAATCGGACCAATGGGTGGGGGGGGGTTTAGAGGAGAGGATTTTCGAAAAATACAAAATATCTCCGTTACTGTACGTCGGATCGAACAATTGTATAGAGCTAATCTTATTGCAAATTACATTTACTATAAATATTGCTATATACATTTATTCTCTATCTTGAATATTAACCGAGATATTTGCATTTTTATTAAATCTGGGCCGCTAACGGCTACCCAGTCACCCGACTATCCCGCTAATAGCTAGTTTGGCCGTTTCCTTAACTGCTCTACTCTCGTGAAATTTCTTTATTGTAAAACTTCACGTGAGAAATCTGCTTAGTATATGCAGCTCCTGCGTGACGGACTTTTTATAATGAGAAATTATCTTTTAATTTAGGAACTTAGAGAAGTAATTACTTTACTAGATACAAGACGATGCGGTATATAATCATAACGATTTCTAAATATTAAATACAAATAGTGAACACAGAAAAAAGAATAATAATTTGATTAGAGTATTTGGGGCTCTGATTTTAAGAACATGGTGATATATATATATATATATTTAATGCTCCTATAGGGAAAAACACCATTCCTTCAAAATTATATAATATACAACTTTTGGACGAAAGTACTTTTTTAAGTGATGTAGATCCAAGTTTTTTGACAGAAAAAAAAGGTTTAGAGAAAGAGAGATAACCTTGAAAAACATTTCTTTTGATAATAACTACGAACAGCGCTTTAAGGTTAGTAAACCAAATATTTTTTCTTGCTATTATGTTCCACATTATGCTACTAATGCTAATTTGGACGGGTTATCTATAGGTCACCACCTTTTTCTAGGCAAGGTGGGGCTAAGGATTTTATTTAATGGGTTCGGCACTTCCTAAATAAATTCCTACTGGCCAGGTGAGAATTTTTCTCAAGACTCAAGGTTTCGCATTGACATTAAGACCAACGCCTTAACTCGCACGGCTAACCTGAGTCTCTACATATTATTACTATACCTTCAAAAACGGGGCGCAGGTTATTCATGTGAGTTAAAGCGTTGATCTTAATCTCACAGTGCAAAACTAGAGGTACTATATTTATTGACGAGCTCATTAAATAAATCCCTTAGGTCCACCCTGGCTGCAAGATAACTTCCATAATACTAGAGTTACCAAAAAAATATACGGAACAACTATTGTATAAATTTAAAAGTTTAGCAAGATTTGTTCTATAGCATTTTATGATCCTACTCATAACAACGGAAACATTTTGAATTTTTAAATTCCACCCCTTCTGTCTAAACCACCATTAGTCTAGGTCCGACTTCAGCAAATATGATCTTTTGTGTTGACTGAAACAGCTAATCATCGAGTATGGTGTAGATCAAATAAACATTTTTGAGTAAAGAACGAAAAATCTTAATTACTGACGTCACCAAATGACGTGTTTGCATTATCTCACAAAGTAATAGTTCAATGGAAACCATATTTGGTATTTAACCTTGTAATGAAGTCGTACTTGATATAACCACTTACAGTTAATATGACATGAGTAGAAGTGGGGGTTTACTGACGGCCGAAAACTTAAGTATGGAAATATCTTGGTTAAAATTCATAACATGAGATAACATGAATATAAGAAGATTTATTGACCATTAGTTTACGCAGCCCCTGCGTGACGGACTTTTTAGCAGATTTCCCTTAAGGGAAATCAGCTATTGAGGTCGTACTCATGATGTGAGATTTCGAAAAATTTCTTCAAATGTCCATCGACCTACCCAGGAGATGGCGAAAATGAGGTCAGTTCAAAAATTATATATAGATATATATATATATATATATATATATATATATATATATGTCTGTTAACGCTCTAGCGGTCGCAATTTTTGTTTGATCTGTACCAAAGTCGATATTTCATCGTTTTATGTAAAAAAAAAAGATCAAGTTCGTTAATGGCTGAAATCAGACGAGTAGGAGGGGGTGGTTTAGAGGGGGGGATTTTTGAAATTCGAAGTATCTCCCTTATTATGCGTCGGATCAAAAAATTGTATAGAATCAATCGTATTGCAAATTAAATTTACTATAAATATTGTTCTATACATTATTCTGTATCTTGAATATTAACCGAGATAGTTGCATTTGTATTCTGCATGTGGTCACGAGTAGGCTATGTTTCGGACTTTCCGCCGAGAGCTCTGGCGGCCGTTTCCATAACTATTCGTCCCTCGTGAATAGGTTTAGAGGTTTAGGTTAACTATTTTTTTGGGGCTAGAAACTACTGGTTATTACGCCCTAAAAAATGTTTTAGGTTTAGAGGTTTCTTACTACTACAGTTGTTATTATCAGATTTCTCTATTTTAAAACTTCACGTGGGAAGTCTGCTTAGTTTACGCAGGCCCTGCGTGACGGACTTTTAGCAGATTTCCCTTAAGGGAAATCAGCTATTGAGGTTGTACTCATGACGCGATTTTCGAAATTTTTCTTCAAATGTCCATCGATCCTACCTAGTAGATGCCGAAAATGAGGTAACTGTATATATATATATATATATATATATATATATATATATATATATATATATATTTGTCTGTTACCGCTCTAGCGGTCGCAATTTTTTTTTATCGTTACCTAACTCGATATTTAGTCGTTCTATGTAAAAAAAAATATCAAGTTCGTTAACGGCTGAAATCGGACCACGGGAAGGGGGGGTTTAGAGGGGAGGATTTTCGAAAATTCGAAATATCTCCGTTACTATTCGTCGGATCGAAGAATTGTACAGAATCAATCTTATTACAAATTAAATTTACTATAAATATTGTTATATACATTTATTCTCTATCTTGAATATTAACTGAGATATTTGCATTTTTTCAGTTTTCAGCAAACCGCCACTTCTACTCATGTTACGTAAACAATTACTCTGCTACATAATAAAAACACATTATTGGAAGTTTAAATACCAAAAATTGTATTCAAGAGACTTTTATTATACGACAAGCATGCAAATATGCCCTGGTGACTCCCCCCCCCCCCCCCATCTTAAAGTTTTGGACTACTAAAAGTTTATTGATTGAGATAACAATTATTCTGACTCATTATAAATTACACTAATTAGATATAGTAAATAGTTCTCAATAAAATTAATGTGTTATATTCTGATATATTTCAGTAATTGTTTTTCTTTCCGGTGTCCGGAAACGGCCGACCCGTTTGTTTATATTTCTAACCTAACGCTTCCTGTCGGCAGGTTATTGAAATTGGATGAAACATTTATTTCCGTTTGTATTTATTCACGGTGTTGTTGTGTTAGCATTATGTATATTTATCTATTACTAAACTTTCACGAGGGAAATCTGCTTAGTTTACGCAGCCGTTGCGTGACGGACTTTTTAAATACAACATGCCGTCGCCTTCAAAAGGAATCTTACCAATTAACTACATTTACTCCCGTCAGTTTGGCATTAAGTTCTGCAGCCAAGAGGAAATTATAGCAGATGATTAAGGAGGAATTCTCCTCAAGGATGATCGCATTGCACAAGCCAATATCAGGCCAAAAACTGGGCTGCGAAGGCTGCTTCTAATCCTCTCTCTCTCCCATCAGATATTTAATATATCGATCTGACATATCTTTTGCTTCATTTGCATCAATCTAATTCACAAATATGAACTCGACCTACTCGTTAATGTAGCAATAAACATGTTTTTTTATTCGGACGAACAGCTACAGTATTCACAAAATTAGCCCTTGGCATCTCATTTTTTTGTTATGTTTTCCCCATATATTCCCATCTATTTATTGCTTATTAATTAGTATCATGGAAAAATAAGCTAACTTCTTGTTTTTTAATCAAGCTTTGTATTATTACAAGGGCATCATTATGTCAACCAAGTTTAAACCAATACTTTAATACTTAGAATATATTGAAGCTTCAGCTCATCTGCTTTCCACATTTACCTGCAAATGACCGCTTGCAATGCTTCAAATTACAAGCGTGAGTTCTAGCACGAATAACAACAAGCGTGAAGTTACTAGACATGAATAACAATAAAGCTCTTTCATTTACCTGACCCAATATGACAATTACTTTACTGTAAGTATTCTATTTTTTGATGGAGTCCAGGATGGTCATGTAAGTTAAAACGCTGGACTTATTTACTTACAAGCTGTGGGTTTGATTCCACGTGGGCAATGGAAATTTACTTGGGTAATAAAATTGTTATTACCTTGCTGGATTTAAAGACCCCCCCATTCCCCCGAGTATTCTGTATTTAAATGTAAAAAAAGTCCGTCACGCAGGGGCTGCGTAAACTAAACAGATTTCCTACGTGAAGTTTTAACAATAGAGAAATCTGCCTAATAACAGCTGTAGTAGTAAGTATCCTCTAAACCTATTCACGAGAGGGACGAATAATTACAAAAAACGGCCGCCAGAGCTCACGGCGGAAAGTCCGAACATAGCCACTGCTGCCGAACACATGCAGAATACAAATGCAAATATCTCAGTTAATATTCAAGATAGAGAATAAATTTACATAATAATAGTTAAAGTACATTTAATTTGCAAATAAGATTGATTCTATTAATATTTTTCGATCCGACGTATAGTAACGGAGATATTTTGAATTTTCAAAAATCCCCCCTCCCCACTGGTCCGATTTCAGCCAATAACGAACTTGATCTCTCTTTTTACATAAAACGCTTAAATATGAAGTTTTGGTAACGATTAAACAAAATTGCGACCCGCTAGAGCGGTAACAGACAAATATAAATATATATATATATATATATATATATATATATATATATATATAAATTTTGAACGAACCTCATTTTCGTCATCTCCTGGGTAGGATCGATGGACATTTGAGGAAATTTTTCAAAACTCGCGTCATGAGTACGAACCTCAATAGCTGATTTCCCTTATGGGAAATCTGCTAAAACAATGAGTAAGGTGGGGGGCGGGGTTACTGAAGGCAGAAAACATGAAAGTACATTCCTTTCAATTTCGTAATGGAGACACAACAATGTCTTTTATATACATACATCAATATCATTCACTCCTTTTGACAGGATAATTTTAGTTAACCCGCTCAATACCAGAACCTGTTAGTGTCATGGAAAGTAGGAAGGCGAGATTTTTAAGCGCGGTGGTCCATCTAACACAGAAAAGTTGACATTGAAACCTCCGTATACTTTGAAGTACGAAGAAGCCCAACAGTTAGACATGTACCATTGCAGGTCCTTCAAGGTTTCATTAGAGATATTGAGTTAATTCCCCAAAACTGGGAAACAATAATTGTTTTCTTACCAAAAGCAAAACTCGGAAATGATTCTCTAAAAAATGTCCTTCAGATTTATATTAAGAACTACAACTTGCACCATTTAGAAGCTTGAACAGGATCAGGACCGCCCAAAATGATGAAAAAGGAGTTCAGTGATACACCGTTGATATAATAACCATTGGGGATGTGAAGTGGCCCCGCAAAGGTGCTGTCACAGTTGATGAATACACGATTTCCGACATTGGAAAGAATGAACTCAGTTAAACAAGAAAAACTGCCTTCATAGAAAGCCCCCAAAGCCCGTCTGTCAATTCGCCGAATTACATTGCTAAGTATTAAAGGTCAATTGCTGTTGGATAAATATATAAACACATACCAAGGAGGAACGGAAGGAACTTCAATATGACTTCTAGAAACAAATCTACGATGACAAAATAGTGAGATATACGCCTAATCTTAATGAAAGTTTCAATTAACGCTTGTCAAAATTACAGATGGATCACAGTAGTATGCATGATTCTAACATAACATAATGCTTGACAGAAAAAGTATAGGGTGATAGAGGTTATTTACAGAGGCTCTTTACCGACGATTAAGAAGTGGTGGGAGGTATAGTATAATGTACACGCCATTTTAATTGAATTAAAATCAGTATAAGATTCAGTTTATAGAAGCTGTATTTGGAAAATATTACGTAACTTGGGTTTCCAGGGAATCGGCAGGGTTTAGCCGTGTAGCAAGTCTATAAGATCGCCCTACGCTCTGGCGCTCTGAGGATGGGGATTTAGTCCCCGAAAGCGCTCAGCGTTTATAAGAAATAAAATTGTGAGGAGCCATAAAAAAGTTTTTTGATTAACCATTCATCACCCTCACCACCAGCTAAAAATAAATATGAATATTTTCCTACTGACAGGTTTTTACAAAAATGACCACATTATTTAAACTGCTTGAGGTAGCTCTATTCCTTGAACAGATTCAGACACGGCTAGAATGACGGAAGAAAAGAAGAAAAAGGATTTTTCTCGGTAAACAATCCTTATGGATTGACTTCTGTTATTAAAAGTAAAAAAGTTCATCACGCAGGGGCTGCGTAAACTAAGCAGGTTTTCACTCGTGATGTTTAACAATAGATTAATCTAGATAATGGTAACACAATAGCACCGTCAAGTGAATAAATACAAACGATAATAAGAAACCTCCAGACGGGAAGTACCTGAAATGTAAACAAACAGGTGTGCCAACTTCTCACAAGAAAGAAAAAGAATTAGGGAAATATATCAGAATACAACATATTAATTATAATGAAAATCATTTACTATAGTACTGTAATTTATAATGGATCAGAATAATTTTAATCTCAATCCATCAACTTTTAGTAGTCCAAGAACTTAAGAAGGGGGGAGGGGTCACGAGATAACATATTTCCATTTATCTCGTATTATAACGGTCTCTTCAAACAATTTATGGTATTTAAGCTGCGAATAATGTGGTTTATTACATAACAGAGTATTGTTCATTTAACATGAATAGAAATGGGGGTTTGCTGAAGGCTGAAAACTTAAAAATGAAAATATCTCCGTTAATATTCAAGATAGAGAATACATGTATATAACAATATTTATAGCACATTTAATTTGAAATAAGATTGTTTCTATACAACGTTTTGTTACGACGTATAGTAAAGGAGGTATTTCGAATTTTTGAAAATCCCCCCCCCCTCAATGGCCCGATTTCAGCCATTAACGAACTTGATCTGACTTTTTGCATAAACGTTTAAATATCGAGTTTGGTAACAATCAAAGAAAAATTGCGACCCCTAGAGCGGTAACAAGCAAATATATATACAGTTTTAAACGGACCTCATTTTCGTCATCTCCTGGGTAGGATCGATGGACATTTGAAGAATTTTTCGAAAATCGGGTCATGAGTACGACCTCAATAGCAGAATTCCCTTAAGGGAAATCTGCTAGCATGATCTTCCATTTCTTTTCACCAATTCATTTAAGAAAAACATCCTTGATTATTTAATGATCGGAAAAATTTGATTAATGGTTAATCGAATTTTACTGGACAGCTTTTATATTTTAGCAACCTAGTCACAAGCTTACCTATCGGGTGACGAATTAGTGCACGCAACGTAGTAAACATTAGGTCACGCAATTTAAGGATTTCAAATTTTGGGGAAAAAACCTCAAGGATATGTCAGATCAGGTCTACAAACTCATTAACGTGCCGCTGGGGCATTTTGTCTAAACGTCCAACGGCCTCGACCTAGGTAATGAGAGTCGTATCAGTGACTAAGATCGGTAGCTGCTACTAAATATAGATATCGCCGAGCCTATATTAGAGATACTAGTTGCATCTGTAGGTAGTTGTATAACGAGTGCAGCTTGCAGCCCCGTTAGCTCTGGCTAGCCGCTCTGACCTTGGCATTTCATCTGATACACCGGCCTTCGTTTTTCGTCAGCAGTAGGACCTTTGTCCACAACCACAGGCAATGTCATATCCATCAGATAATATGCTTTAATTACAGGTTCATTCCAAAACTTTTTTTCCGTCGAGTCTTCGCTTAAACTCTCTTGATTTGAGGAAGAGTGCAAAAACATTCGAGTTGAAAGAATTGTTTTTTTTCTTGAACCTATGTTTGTTTTACACTTTTAATATAGTTTAATAAGGGCTTAGTCTGACTTCTGCACGATATCTACCCTGTTGTTGAAAACAATTCTACTGCTTTCTGGAATAGTAATTATAGAAAATAAAGTCCGTCACGCAGGGGCTGTGTAAACTATGCAGTTTTCCCGCGTGAAGGTTTACAACAGATAAATCTACATACTGGTAACACCACCGTGAATGTTAAACGAATAAATACAAACGGTAATAAGACATCTTTCAGTCAATTTACAAGTTAATAATATCTACAAAGAAAAGTCTCTGAATTGTAAACAAACAGGGCAGCCAACATCGAAGCGCTGTATATATAGAATTATTCTATATAGGAAAGAAGAACAATTAGTGTAATACTCGTATATCTGAATATAACATATTAATTTTATTGAAAACTATTTAGTACAGCTAGAGCAGTAATTTGTAATGAATAAGAATAATTTTTATTTCAATCACTCTCATTTTAGTAATCCAAGAACAAAAGAAGGGGGGCAGGTCAACAAAATGTATTTGAATGTATCTCGTATAATTAAGGTTTACTAAAAACAATATTTGGCATTTTACCTTCTAATGAAGTTGTTATAATTTATAGATAAGTCTATTTTCAATAAGTTGGCTCTAAACAATGTTTCGATCCTTAAGTATTCCATGTTTAAGTATTCGATTCGACTCTACCATATGACTCTTGTTAAAAATAGACAACTTTATTTATATTACGTTTTAGCAGATTTCCCTTAAGGGAAATCAGCTATTGAGGTCGTACTCATGACGCGATTTTCGAAAATTTTCTTCAAATGTCCATCGATCCTACCCAGGAGATGACGAAAATGAGGTCCGTTCAAAATTATATATATATATATATATATATATATATATATATATATATATATATATATGTCTGTTAACGCTCTAGTGGTCGCAATTTTTGTTTGATCGTTACGAAACTCGATATTTAACCGTTTTATGTAAAAAAAAAAACATATCAAGTTCGTTAATGGCTGAAATCGGACTAGAGGGAGGGGAGGGGTTTAGAGGGAGGAGTTTTGAAAATTCAAAATATCTCCGTTACTATGCATCGGATCGAAAAATTGTACAGAACCAATCTTATTGCAAATTAAATTTACTATAAATATTGTTATATACATTTATTCTCTATCTTGAATATTAACCGAGCCGATCGGCATTTTTATGAAGTCTGTGGTGGGGTATAGTTCGGATTATGTCGGCCATCTTCGTCATTTCTCGGTTCAGACGGAAGCTTCTTCTAACCTGGCGTTTTTAACCTTACCTTACCTTCCTTACTTTGTGAGATTTATGCAAATACGTTTTGTTCATCCGCCCACCCCCCCCCTTCTTTAGTTCTTGGACTACTAAAATTTGAGTTATTAAAATATTAATTATTCTTACAATTCAGAAGCCGTTTCAGTTGGGTATTTATTTTAATTAGCTGAAAGATTTCTCATTATCTAATCACGGTGGTATTGTGTTACCAGTATGCAGATTTCTCTAGTGTAAAACTTCACAGGGGAAATCTGCTTAGTTTACGCAGCCCCTGCGTGACAGACTTTTTTTGTCTTAGTCCTATAGTACTGCATAACACTGTACTCATTCAAATCCATACTAAAATCTATAATCCCTATCTATTCGGAATAAGAAACATATTCTTACCAGATGTAATAAACATGTACCAATTCAGTTAATTTCTCGGGTATGCAAATTTGATTATGCAAAAATTAAGGTTGAACGTTTGTCACAACGAAAAATGAATTTTGAAAAATATCTTCCTACCTAGAATATAACAAAAAGTCCGTCACGCAAGGGCTGCGTAAACTAAGCAGATTTCCCACGTGAAGTTTTACAATAGAGAAATCTGCCTAATAACAGCTGTAGTAGTAAGAAACCTCTAAACCTATTCACGAGGTTCGAATAATTACGAAAAAGGTCGCCAGAGCTCACGGCGGAAAGTCCAAACATAGCCACTGCTGCCGAGCACATGCAGAATACAAATGCAAATATCTCAGTTAATACTCAAGATACAGAATAAATGTGTATAACAATAATTATAGTAAATTTAATTTGCAATAAGATTGATTCTGTAATATCTTTTGATCCGACGTATAGTAACGGAGATATTTCGAATTTTCGAAAATCCTCCCCTCTAAACCCCCCCTCCCACAGGTCCGATTTCAACCGTTAACGAACTTGATCTTTCTTTTTGTATAAAACGATTAAATATCAAGTTTGATAACGATTAAACAATAATTGAGACCGCTAGAGCGGCAACAGACAAATATATATATATATATATATATATATATATATATATATATATATACAGTTTTGAACGGACCTCATTTTCGTCATCTCCTGGGTAGGATCGATGGACATTTGAAGAAAAATTTCGAAAATCGCGTCATGAGTACGACCTCAATAGCTGATTTCCCTTAAGGGAAATCTGCTAAAATGAGATACATTCGAAAATATTTATATTCCATATTTTGTTGTCAAACTCGATATTTAAACGTTTCGTTTAAAACTAAAGTAAATTTGTTAATCCCTTAAATCTGACAACGTGGAGTGGGGGGAATACCATGAAAACCATGAGGCGTGTAGAAAATATTAATGTCTTGTTAACTGGAATATTAATGGATCTATATTTTTGCCTTTTCAGCCTTCAGTAAACCCCAATTCCATATCATTTGATTGTCATTACAATCTTTTATATCATTGACATTCTCAAGTCTTTCTTAAATTTAACATCTTGTTTACTTAGGGTTCAAACAAAGAACGAAATTGAGAACAAAAACGTTATGTCGCGATCTCGTCTTTCCTTAAGTCTGGCTTATTTTTCTCTGTCCATAAGCGAAAAAAACTTTTGTATAAATAATGAAATGATAGTCCCGGGTGGTGTTCTTTAAAAAAAAAGTACTGCCTCTCTTTTTGGGTGATTATAGGTTATAGAAATGAGAGATTCGGGGCATATGTTATTATTGGTAAATTAAAGAGTATTAATCTTGTAATATCCATTCCTTATTTCCTCTGGTTATCTTCTCGTTGGGATTCCTTTTAACTGAAGACATCGGTTGCCGGATCTCAAGGTGGACCTCTAAGCGGCTTTGTAGTCCGCATAATGGATTCAATTCTGCGCTTATGAAAAACACTTTTCGAGGAGGAGGAAAAATTATAAAATTCTTCAGGAGTCACACCCATTAAGACTCATAGATAACTCGTGCCAATCAGAAGTGTTTATTTAATATACAGCACATCAATTAGAAATTAATGTATTTTTAACTATTTAAACGAATTTAGAAATGATTTCTATTTTTACAAAATTTTTGGGTGCAACACTTTTAGCTGACTTCCCTTAAGGGAAATCAGCTATTGAGATCGCAATCATGACGGGATTTTAGGAATACTTTGACAAATGTCCATCTATCATACCCAGGGGACGATAAAAATGAGGTCCGTTCAAATATATATATATATATATATATATATATATATATATATACACACACTCCTCGTCAAAAAAACGCCCTTAAATTTATTAATTTCACTGGATTTTTACTGAAGCAGAGAATCATACCTTATTGTGTCTTATAATACAAGTACATAGGAGTAATAAAAAGTGTATTTCAGAAAAAAAAAATGAATTCCTTTAATTACAAAAAAAAAGTAAAAATTTATCGTAAAAATGAAAAAACAAAATTTTAACATTTTTTAAAAATTAAATTGACTATTCCTACACTAATAACCAGTGTTGCCACCTCTTGCTCGAATGACAGCCTCCATAGGTGTGGCCATGCTCCTGATCAAGTCCTGGACGACCTCCTGAGGTAATCTTTCCCACTCTTCCAAAACGGCAGCCTCAAGCTCCCTGAGGTTGAGTGGTGCTGGTTCCTTGGCTCGAACACTTCTTTTTAGTCTGTCCCATAAATGGTCTATGCAATTTAGGTCAGGGCTCCTCGCTGGCCACGGCAATGTGTCGATATTGATTTCGTTTTGGTAGTCCCTAACAATACGGGCAACATGTGGCCTTGTATTATCATGCATAAGAAATGCATTTTCACCAATAAATGGCATGTATGGCATGGCATGGTCCTCCAAAATGTCTGCCACGTATCTTTGTGCAGTCAAAGGGCCCCCACGAATCGAAACTAACTCCGTGCGAGCTTCCCATGAGATGCCAGCCCAGAACATCACGGAGCCTCCACCATAAGGCTCCCTTCCGACTATACAACATTTGCTGTATCGCTCACCTGGCACCTTCCACACTCTTCTGCGTCCGTCAGGAGAGTTTAGCGCCACTCTGGTCTCATCGGTGAACAGGACTCGTCTCCAGTCATCGACAGTCCAATCTCGGTGCTCCTGGGCAAACCTAAGGCGGGCTCTTCGGTGCTCTCTGGAGAGAAGTGGTCCAACCATGGGCCTTCCTGCCCTCAGTCCACTATTCCTCACTCGTCTCGTAACTGTTGATACCGAAACATGTAAATTTCGAACACCAGCGACCAAGTTTTTTAAGCCGTTTGCTGTTATATAACCCGTGGTCGGCCCGATCCAGGTCTTCTTGCGTATCCTCCTGTCTTTCTGAATCGTTTCAAGACCCGTGCGACAGTTGAAAATTGGACCCAAAGTCGATTAGCAATGTAACGTGTGCTACGGCCTTCCTGGTGCATCGTCACTGCCCTAATTGTGTCACCTCTAACCGTGCCATAATTACCTATGAATTCTTAAATAATGCGTACTTGATGAAATCAACACGAATGCTAAGCCCTAGTAATTTTTTTTTGTATCCCTAAGTCGATAAGAATTACTATGGAATTAGTGCTGTTTATAAACAATAGGATTAAAGATAAGAAGAAGTCCTGGAATTCAAATGAAATTGTTGTTTTTCTCCTCCAATGTATTTGTCTGATTGGAAATATCAACATAATATTTTTTATTTCAATTAAAAACTTGTGTAATCAATACATTTTAGGGTGTTGCGTTTTTTTTGACGAGGAGTTTATATATATATATATATATATATATATATATATATATATATATATATATATATATATATATCTTTTAACACTCTAGTGGTCGCAATTTTTGTTTAATCGTTACCAAACTCGATATTTAGACGATTTATGTAAAAAGCAAGATTAAGTTCGTTAATGACAGAAATCTGACAAGTGGGCGGGGGGAGGGGATTTAGAGGCAGAACTTTCGAAATATCTCCGTTATTATGAGTTGGATCGGAAGATTGTATAGAACTAATCTTATTGCAAATATAATGTTCAATAAATGTTGTTATGTAAATGTTTTCACTAACTTAATTATTAATCGAGATATTTGCATTTTTTAGTTTTCGGCCATTAGTGAACTGCCACTCCTATTCATGTCATATTGACATAAAGGTGTTATATTATGAATATCATTAATTGAAGTCTAAATACCAAATAATGTTCTCATTGAACATTTCGTATTAAGGTAGATGGCAAATACGTAACGCACGTGGGATATCTGCTTATTTAATGCAGCCCCGGACTTTTTTAGTTTACACACAAAAAATTTGGTACTTATTTGTTAATTTTTTCCCTATTGCATTTTACAAGTAATATATTAAATTATTTTAACCTATTATATTATTTAGTTGTAAATAATTTTTATGTACTGTTTCGTTTCACTTTTTTCTTATTTTGTTTAGTTTGATCATAGTGTTATTTTTATAAAGTATCTACGTACTTTTACCAGATTTCCCTTAAGGGAAATCAGCTATTGAGGTCGTACTCATGACGCAATTTTCAAAAAATTTCTCCAAATGTCCATCGATCCTACCCAGGAGATGACGAAAATGAGGTCCGTCCAAAACTATATATATATATATATATATATATATATATATATATATATATATATATATATATATATATTTGTCTGTTAACACTCTAGCGGTCGCAATTTTTGTTTAATCGTCACCAAACTCGGTATTTAATCGTTTTATGTAAAAAGGAAGATCTAGTTCGTTAACGGCTGAAATCAGACCAGCGGGAGGGGGGGGGTTAGAGGGGGATTTTCGAAAAACCAAAATATCTCCGTTACTATTTGACGGATTGAAAAATTGTATAGAACCAGTCATATTGCAAATTAAATTTACTATAAATATTGTTCTATACATTTATTCTCTATCTTGATTATTAACCGAGATATGTGTATTTTTATTAAGTGTAACGGACGAGCTATTGTTCCCGCCGAAAGCTAGTTCGGCCGTTTTTGCACTGATCGGCACTCGTATGGAGATTTCTCTATTGTATAACTTTTTATGGGAAATCTGCTTAGTATACGCAGCCCCTGCGTGACGGATTTTTTGGTTCCTATTTTGTGTTTTATTGTACTTCGTAGTTACCTACTTCAATTTTATTAGCAGATTTCCCTTAGGGGAAATCAGCTATTGAGGTCGTACTCATGGCGCGATTTTCGAAAATTTTCTTCAAATGTCCATCGATCCTACCCAGGAAATGACGAAAATGAGGTCCGTTCAAAATTATATATATATATATATATATATATATATATATATATATATATATATATATATATATATTTGTCTGTTAACGCTCTAGCGGTCGAAATTTTTGTTTGATAGTTACGAAACTCGATATTTAACCGTTTTATGTAAAAAGACAGATCAAGTTCGTTAATGGCTGAAATCGGACCAGTGGGAGGGGGATTAGAGGGGGGGACTTTGGAAAACTCAAAATATCTCCGTTACTATGCATCGGATCGAAAAACTGTACAGAACCAATCTTATTGCAAATTAAATTTACTATAAATATTGTTATATACATTTATTCTATATCTTGAATATTAACCGAGATATTTGCATTTTTATGAAGTCTGTGGTGGGGTATAGTTCGGATTATGTCGGCCATCTTCGTCATTTCTTGGCTCAGGCTGAAGCTTCTTCTAACCTGTCGTTTTTAACCTTACCTTACCTTCCTTACTTTGTGTGATTTATGCAAATACGTTCTGTTCATCCGCCCCCCCCCCCCCTTCTTTAGTTCTTGGACTACTAAAATTTGTGTTATTAAAATATAAATTATTCTTACAATTCAGAAGCCGTTCCAGTTGGGTATTTATTTTAATTAACTAAAAGATTTCTCATTATCTAATCACGGTGGTATTGTGTTACCAGTATGCAGATTTCTCTATTGTAAAACTTCACAGGGGAAATCTGCTTAGTTTACGCAGCCCCTGCGTGACGGACTTTTTTCTGTTCTTTATTGTATTCTATTTTTTTGTGGTATTTCTGTTTTATTAGTTGTTCTTATTTTATGTTTACTATTTTTATTTTGTTGCGCATTATCGCCCTTGTTGCGAAGCTCCGAATGTTATGTTATTTATTTACGCCCACTTTCTGCTACTATGACTAACAGGGACGGGTATTTACAGGTGGCCATCATTTGCCAGCCAGGGTGGGACAAAGGATTTTATATAATTGGTTTGGCACTTAATAAATTCCCAGGCGGGAATCGAACTCACCATTCTAGGTTTACCATGTTAGATTTTTTTTTTAATTTATCCAAGAGCACCCGCAACTAGGCGATTCGGCTCAAAATTTAATATAAACCATGTAATAAAATCAATATAATAAAAAAATAACAAAAACTGAATCAACAATAAAAAAAAGATTAAACACGATAAAAAAATATTAAATACAAGTGATTAAAACAACAAATATTATACGATACTACAGATAATACATTAAACTAGTATTAAAGGTAACAATTTTAAATGGTTTTATTATTATTATTAAAAAATATTATTCCTACATTAAATTATATGTTTTATTCCTATACATTAGTACATTTATATTATCTAAAATTATAATAAATTCAAACAAAAAGAGAAGTCAAAATCTAACAGAAGGGAAGTTAAATTTAATAAAACAATTCAATGAGAAATTAAGATCAACGCCTTAACTCCTCACATGGCTAAGCGAACCTCCGAAATAAATAAATAACTAAAAGATTTGCATGACCTAAAATTCTTAAATGTGTCCTTAGAGAATGGCTAAATTGTACGGGTTTCTTGTACTTTTGACTTTTAAAAAGTGCACCTGATTCATACGGCGGTATCTAATTATGTAAGTTTCCATTTTTGATCAAACAAATTGGTCCATTTTGTGAGCTTTGGATTAATCTTTCCTGTTCCTTAAAGTGGACAACCTTGACCTGACAATCAAAACTGATGTGTATCCTTCCTAAAAATTCAACTTCTTCGTTAATGACTTCAATTATTCGATGTAATTCAATTATTTGTATCATGACTCCTTAAATGATGGTTTGGATTCTGAAATCATTTTTATTTTCAAGGCTATATTGGACGAAATAAGAAAGACCTTAAACTTTCTCATTAAGAAAAATGATTTTTTTACTGATGATTCCTTTAAACATTTTTTTAAGATTAGCATAAAAAAGTCTATTAGTTACGATCTATTAGCAGATTTCCCTTAGGGGAAATCAGCTATTGAGGTTGTACTCATGACGGAATTTTCGACATTTTTCTTCAAATGTCCATCGATCCTACCTATTAGATTACGAAAATGAGGTCCGTTCAAAACTGTATATATATATATATATATATATATATATATATATATATATATATATATATATATATATATATATTTGTCTGTTAGCGCTCTAGCGGTCGCTATTTTTGTTTGATCCTTACCAAACTTCATATTTAAGCGTTTTATATAAAAAGAAAGATCAAGTTTGTTAACGGCAGAAATCGGACCAGTGGCAGGGGGGGGTTTAGAGGGGAGGAATTTCGAAAATTCGAAATATCTCCGTTACTATACGTCGGATCGGAAAATTGTACATAACCAATCTTATTGCAAATTAAATTTACTATAAATATTGTTCTATACATTTATTCTGTATCTTGAATATTAACCGAGATATTTGCATTTGTATTCTGCGTGTGGTCACCAGTAGGCTATGTTCGGACTTTCCGCCGAGAGCTCTGGTGGTCGTTTCCATAACTATTCGTCCCTCGTGAATAGGTTTAGAGGTTAGGTTAACTGTTTTTTGTTGCTAGAAACTACTGGGCGCCCTAAATAATGTTTTTTAGGTTTAGAGGTTTCTTACTACTACAGTTGTTATTAGGCAGATTTCTCTATTGTAAAACTTCACGTGGGAAATCTGCTTAGTTTACGCAGCCCCTGCGTGACGGACTTTTTCAGTTTTCAGCCATCAGCAAACCGCCACTTCTACTCATGTTACATTAACAATACTCTGCTACATAATAAATCATATTATTCGAAGTTTAAATACCAAAAATTGTATTGAACAGACCTTTATTATACGAGATACATGCAAATATGACCCCCCCCCCCGCCCTCCGTCTTAAGGTTTTAGACTACTAAAATTTGATTGATCGAGATAACAATTATTCTGACTTATTATTAATTACAGTACTAGATATAGTAAATAGTTGTCAATAAAATTAATATTTTATATTCTGATATATTTCAGTAATTGTTTTTCTTTCCGGTGTGAGGCGGGCAGGCCCGTTTGTTTACATTTCTAACCTACCGCTTCCTGTCGGCAGGTTATTGAAATTTGCATGATACATTTCTTATTACCGTTTGTATTTATTCTCGGCGGTGTTGTGTTACCAGTATGTATATTTATCTATTACTAAACTACACGAGGTAAATCTGCTTAGTTTACGCAGCCCCTGGGTGATGCACTTTTTTTAAAACCTTTTCACCCTATTCATTATTTTGACATAATTTTAAATGAAAACATCAAAACATTTTGAATATATAATTTAATAGCCCCGTTATTAAATATAAAGTATAACTTATTTATAAAAAGGACTAATATTTTAGTGGGCTCAGGATAGCCATGTGAGTTAAACCGTGGACCTTTATCTCACATGGTTATCCTAGAGTGACGAGTTTGATTCTCGCCTGGGCAAAGGAAATTATCTAGTGACGGAATTCATTAAATAACATCCAAAGTCCTACCCTGGCTAGAAAAGGGTGGTAACCTGTTGATAACCCCTCCCAATTACACTTAGTTTCAAAAAGTGGACGTTAATAAATAATAATAATAATTTAATAACAGTTCAAGGAAGTCAATTGGTGTTCATATCAGATTTTTTATTTTTATTTTCAGGACGATACGACTTATTTTCGCGTGATTAGTAATAAGAAAACTTTTGATGGACCCCTTATGAGATAAAAGAGTTTATAGAGATGCTTTCTATAGGAAGGTCACCGATAACAGCTTGCCTAATTAACATGTATTGTTAGTTCAGATCGCTATCACTTCATGCTTTCGATTTCTATTCCATGCGATCTGAAGAAGCATTTTTTTGGAGACGCGTTTTTAGATGGCGCACAGCTTGGGAAAATCCAAGCCATCTACACCAATACCGTCTACATATAGTTATTCCAGGATAGCTGGGTGGTAGAGGAACTAATCAATTTGAATGTACACAGCAAGCCTGTTTTACTCTACAATGCGTTTATTGAAAAAAGAAAAAAAAAAAAGTAGACTCTCTTTCGGCGTTACTCGTAATGTGCGCATGGTTTTGTTTTTGTTTAATAATTTAAATAATGTTGACTAAATTATTTTCAGTTGGTTTTTGTGTGCACTTTGTCCCAATAAAAGCATTGTAGAGGAAAACAGGCCTAGTTTGTACATCCAAATATACATAAAGATTCCAACAGCTAACAAAACAGGATTAATACAGAATTCCAACATACATTAAAAAAATATAAATAACTATGGTCTATTAAATGTATACAATAATTAATTGCAACCGTTACTTAGGATAATTCAATATATACTTCTCATTTTTCATTCATCATATGTCCTTGCATTTGTAGGCATTATATCAAAATTGCTTGAAGATATTGAATTTATATATATTCCATGAATTTCGACAAAATTTACTTCCATAAAGATATAATATATCCAGAGAGAAAGCCCAAACATTAGAACCCTATGTGTTCATTGTTTTACATGTCGAACGCAAATATGTCTAAAGTCAGAATTATATTCAGTAAATTGAGAATTCCTTCTAAATAAATATGTGTTTACTTCCTAGTACAAATTACATTTCAAAAAAATTTAATTTTCACATTTCAACAGAAATATCGGCTTTACCCTTCCGGAATATATCTTGCCTAGTTTCGGCTTTACAAACGTATCAAGATAGGCCATAGAGTAATGAAATTTCTTATTCACGAATCTTGTAACTTTTAATCGTCCAACCTGCTTTTTGATAGAAATCGAGTAAAGGAGAGGGGCCTAAAAGAGGACCAAAATCAAAAATTGCAAATTTCCCATTATACCTTTTAGACATTAAGATGATTTATATAGGAGCCTTTTTGTTTACGGTAAATAGATCTGTATGTAATATTCTATGATTTATTTAGTGACGGAATTCATTAAATAAAATCCTAAGTGCCACTCTACCTAGAAAAGGGTGGTGACCTGTAGATAACCCATCCCAATTGGCCTTAGTTGCAAAAAGTGGACGTTAATAAATAATAATAATATCCTATGAGTTTCTTTACGAGACATTACTTGAGGGAAATCTATTTTTGTGGTTGTACTTATGAGGCGATTTTTGACAAATTTCTACATATGTCCATCGATCCTAACCAGGATATAACGAAAATAAGGTGCGTTCAAAATTATTCAAATATCCATAATTCCTAAATAAACAATAATGAAGTTCTTTAAAAGTAATTATTTTGACGCATAACGATAAATTTAATAAGCACTCCATTAGAAATTCATATTCACCTCACCATTGACAAATTCTCATTGTAAGGCTACTTAGAATTCACCCACACCCACCTGTTAGATGTCGAGATCTGATGTGTTTGCGCAGCGCGCGCTATGTTTGCAGAGGCAACCGATTCAAGTGGACAGCCTACCTCTTTGGATATACAACAGCTGATTCATGGGCTGTCTAGGCCAGTTATATCCATCAGAAGCTGAGTGTTCCTTAATAAAGAAACTGAATTCGCCAGTAGTATTTTTAGCGGCTTTTATTCCCTTTATCGTGTCGGATAGTTGCCAACAGATTTAGGCTAGCCAGTTGTCTAATTGTGCCAAAATGTTTCATTCAATACGTTTTCATAAATTGTTTTAAATTGATCCTTAAACAATGGCAGGGGCTCAGGTTAGCCATGTGAGTTGAAGCGTCGACCTTAATCTCACATGGCAAACTTCGATGGGGAACTTCACGTGGCGAGTTCGATTCCCGCCTTGGCAATAGAAGTTTATTTCGTGACGGAATTCATTAAATAAAACCCTTAATCCCACCCTGGCTAGAAAAGGGGGGTAACCTGTAGATAAACCGTCCCAATTAGCCTTAGTCGCAAAAATTGGACGTTAATAAATAATTTTGTTTAAAACATGGCGTAAGCTACTTTTTTCCCATTGAATTTTATATGTCAAAAATTCCATTTTCAAGTAAAAAAAGTCCGTCACGCAGGGGTTGCGTAAACTAAGCAGATTTCCCACGTGAAGTTTTACAATAGAGAAATCTGCCTAATAACAACTGTAGTAGTAAGAAACCTCTAAAACTAAAACATTATTTAGGACGGAATAACCCAGTAGTTTCTAGCCCCAAAAAACAGTTAACCTAACTTCTAAACCTATTCACGAGGGACGAATAGTTATGAAAACGGCCGCCAGAGCTCTCGGCGGAAAGTCCGAACATAGCCTACTGGCGACCACATGCAGAATACAAATGCAAATATCTTGGTTAGTATTCAAGATACAGAATAAATGTATAGAACAATATTTATAGTAAATTTAATTTACAATAAGATTGATACTATACAATATTTTGATCCGACGCATAATAACGGAGATATTTTGAATTTTCAAAAATTCCTCCCTCCTCTAAACCACCCCTCCCTCTGGTCCAATTTCAGCCATTAACGAACTTGATCTTCCTTTTTACATAAAACGATTGAATTGCGATTTTGGTAATGATCAAACAAAAATTACGACCGATAGAGCGTTAACAGACAAATATATATATATATATATATATATATATATATATATATATATATATATATGTGTATATATATAATTTTGAACGGACCCATTTTCGTCATCTCCTGGGTAGGATCGATGGACATTTGAAGAAATATTTCGAAACTTGCGTCATGAGTAAGACCTCAATAGCTGATTTCCCTTGAGGGAAATCTGCTAAAAATATGTCAAAATATCTACAGTCGCATATAAGAGTACGGCTACTTTTTGTAACTAATTGATACTATTAGGACAGAAATCCAATTCTTCAAGTTTAAAGTTTAATCATTTAGTGTTAAATCTGGTTGTAAAGTTATGTCTCTTGGAGGTGTTTCGTGATTGTTGCTATGTATGGGCTGTTGTCGAGTAGTTGTTGGTTGGCAACGTCTTGTCGGTTATTAGTCTGCAGTCTGTAAGTAAGTGTTTGATAGTCAGTTGTGTATTGCACAGTGTACATAAAGGTGGTTAGTCCTAGTCATGAGGTGTCCGTGTGTTATCCGTGAATGGATAACGGCAAGAACTACTTCTATTCTAATGTTCTGATTACTTGACAGCCATTCACGAATAGTGTTTTTTTTTATTCTCATATTTTTGTGTGTGTCTGACGCCATTTTACTTCCCATTTTAAGCTGACCTCTTTTTTAATAAGTTCAATGGCATCGTAATGTGATCGGTAGTATGTAATATGTCAAGTGAGATGCTAATTTTGCATATTTGTCAGCCAAAATATTTTCCGTAATGTCTGAATGTCCTGGTGTCCAATGAGTTATTGTTTTATTCATTTGCATTTGTATACTCCTGTTCAATTAAATGAACAAAAATTTCAGTTGCATTTCATTTAATATTATCTAATTTGAAATTGATATATGGTATCTTCATTACAATGCGTCGGATCGAAAAATGTAATAGCACATAATTTGTAGATATTTTAATGATGCACAAAAAACCTCCTATACATTTTTTTTTGTATCTTTAAAACGTACGGGGAAATTTGAAATTTGATTTTATTTATTTTTGCTCTCCTCTGACCTCCCCATCAATCCTTTTCTCTTTAGCCGATTTCATTTAAAAGAGAAAGTGTCAACTAGTCGTAACGGCAATCCAATGCTAAGTTAAGCCTTTGTGTTATGCCATTATGTACATATGAACTTTCGTAAACGTCACTCCGAAACTGGTCAACGTAGATTCAGAGAGGATTATATGGATAACTATGTAGAGATGTGAAAACCAATAATTTTTAAGATTGCAAAAGTCTGCCACGCAGGGGCCGCGTAAACAAAGCAGATTTCCCTCTTGAAGTTTGACAATAGATAAATCTAAAACCACCGTGATTATTAAGTGAATATAGTGAAGCGGTAAAAAGGAATCTTTCCCCTCCTAACGGGAAGCATCTGAAATGTAAACAAACAGGCCTGCTAACCTCTCACCAGAGAGAAAAACAATTACTGAAATATTAATATTAATTTTATTATAAACTGTTTACTACATCTAGTACTGTACTTTATAATGAATCAGAACAATTTGTATCTCAATCAATCAAGGGGCTCAGGTTGGCCATGCGAGTTAAAGCGTTAAACCTTTATCTCACATGGTAAACCTAGAGTGGCGAGTTCGATTCTTGCCTGGGCAAAGGAAATTATTTGGTGACGAAATTCATTAAATAACGTCCTAAAATCCCACCCTGGCTAGAAAAGGGTGGTAACCTGTAGATAACCCGTCCCGATTAGCCTAAGTTGCAAAAAGTGGACGTTAATAAATAATAATTAATTAATAATCAATCAATCAAATTTTAGTAGTCCATGAACTTAACCCCTGAGTGGGGGGGGGGGGTGTCACCAGAATAATGTGGCTACGAATAATGTAGTTTATTATATAACAGAGTATTATTTATGTAAAGTGTGTAGAACTAAGGGTTTCCTGATGGCTGTAAACTGAAAAATGCAAATATCTCGGTTAATATTCAAGATAGAGCATAAATATATATAATAATGCTCTGTTTTAATTGCAATAAGAGTGGTGATATTCAATTTTTCGATCCAACATGTGGTAACGGAGATATTTCGAATTTTCGAAAATCCTCCCTTCTAAACCCCCCCCCTCCCACTGGTCCGATTTCAGTCATTAACCCTCCAACCGCGGGCGACGTGGAAATAGCGTTCTGCTTATTTGGTTTATTTTTGCGGGCCACGCTATATCCTCGTCACGCGTAATTTGTTTGAATGTAGTCAGCGGGAAACGTTTATTTACCGCCAAGACGTTTACCATGGGAATTTGAAAAAAGGTTTACTATGAAATTTGAAAGAAAAAATGAAAATCGGCCCGCGGCTGGAGGGTTAAGAAACTTGATCTTTCTTTTTACATAAAATGATTTAATATTAAAATTAATAACTATCAAACAAAAATGTCTACATCTAAAGCGTTAATATACACACACATACATATATATACACAAGCTTGGACGGACCTCCTGTTCTCATCTCCTGGACATTTGAAGATATTTTTCGAAAATCGCGTCACGAGTACGACTTCAATAGCTGATTTCCCTTAAAGAAATCAGCTACTTTCTAGAAGGAATGATTTTCGTATAACACTATTTTTATGAAAAACCAAAACATATTTTGTCAAAGAAGCCTTAATCTTTGTATATGAACGTTTTTGTCTCGAAGGATGATTGTGAATGACCTGGTAGAAAATAAATAAAACATTTAAAACCAAGCGACATGTCCTGGATGATTTAACTGAGGTTGACCTTAATTTGGTCAAGCACAAGCTGCCCTAATTTTTTGTGTGATTTCAATGTTATACAAAAGGTCAAGTTCGTTAAATAATAAAACCAGATGAAGAGCGGGTAATTAGGGGAGGGATGAAATCTATGAACGTAAATATCGCTGCTATAAGGCAAGGAAAACTTATGTTTTATGTGAGTTTTTTTTTTTTTTTTTTTTTTTTATTTTTTTTAATTTTTTTTTTTTTTTCGTTTTCAGCCTGCAGTGTATCTCTGATTCTTGTAATTTTTACATTAACCAATTTTATTACTTAATGTCAATTATACGGCTTAAATTAAAGTTCTTGTATACAATAGCAGAAGTAAAGGGTGGAGTGTGACATGTATTAATGGCATCTGAGACATTGATGCACATGGGTAACTACAATATCTATTTAGCTAGGGCATTTTCCTCCTGTTGGATTTTCAAACAATCACTCATTGCTCTTGCTTGGTAGCATTGGCTGTTATCAGAATACGAACGATTCAAAAGATGTTACTATTTAGAAATGTATAATATTTATGAAACCAGAGTGGTTGAAGATTTCTAAGCAGCGACACACGGAGAGATTTTGTGAGTCCATCTACCAAACGTTGCAGTCTGCCTAGCTATTAAAAACGTCCGTCACGCAAGGGCTGCGTAAACTAAGCAGATTTCCCTCGTGAAGTTTGATAATATATAAATCTTCATGCTGCTAACACTACACCACCGTGAATATGAAGTGAATAAATACAAACGGTAATAAGAAATCTTACCTCTCCCGGCAGGAAGTGTCTCAAATGTATACAAACCAGGCTCACCGGAAAGAAAAACAATAACTAAAACATATCAGAATCTAACATATTGATTTTATAGAAAACTATTTACAGTTACAGTAATTTATAAAGAGAATAATTTTTATCTCAATCAATCAAATTTTAGTAGTCCATGAACATGAGACGGGGTGGGGGGAGGTCACAAGAACATATTTGCTTGTATCTCGTAAAAAAAGCCTCTGGAAAACAATATTTGGTATTTAAGCTTTAAATAATGTCATTTATTATATAACGGAGCATGGTTTATGTAACATGAGTAGAAGTGGAGGTACGTTAAGGGCTGAAAAACTGAAAATATTCAAATATCTGGGTTCATATTCAATATAGAGAATAAATGTATATAACAATATGTATAGTAAATTTAATTTGCAATTGGGGTTATTCTATACACTTTTCGATCCGACTTATAGTAACTGAGATAGTTTGAATTTTTTAAATTCTCCCGTCTTAAACCCCCCCCCCCAGTCCGATTTCAGCCGATAACGAACTAAATCTTTCTTTTTACAAAAAAAAACGAATACTCATCGACTTTGGAGACGATCAAACAAAAATTGCGAACGCTAGAGCAATTTAATTGACACACACACACACACACACACACACACACATATATATATATATATAAATATATATATATATATATATATATATGTGTGTGTGTGTGTGTGTGTGTGTGTGTGTCTGTAATTTTCGTCATCTCCTGGGTAGAATCGATGGACATTTTAAGAAACTTTTCGAAAATCCCGTCATGAGTACGACCTGAATAACTGATTTCCCTTATATATATATATATATATATATATATATATATATATATATATATATATATATATATATATTAGTCTGTTACCACTCTAGCGAACAGCGAGCCGAACAGAACCGAAAATAGCCGATCTCATCTCGCCCGTTATTCGTAACAACTTAATAAAAATGCAAATATCTCGGTTAATATTCAAGACAGTGAATAAATGTGTATAACAATATTTATAGCAAATTTAATTTGCAATACGATTGGTACTATACGATTTTTTGATCCGACGTATAGTAACGGAAATATGTCGAATTTTCAAAAATCCCCCCTCTTCACCGAACCCCCGCTTTCAACCATTAATGAACTTGATTTTTCATTTTGCATAAAACGAATAAATATCGAGTTTGGTAACGATCAGACAAAAATTGCGATAACTAGAGCGTTAACAGACAAATATATATATATATATATATATATATATATATATATATATATATATATATATATATATATATATATATATATATAATATAATTTTGAAGGACCTCATTTTCTTCATCAGATTTCCATTAAGGACAAACTTAAAACAATCCTTCGTAATCCTTTTATATACAATAACTCAATTGATATCCAACGTGCAATGTGTAGGGATAGTTGTCGAAAGGTGCATACAAGAGGGGGCCATCTCTGAACAAACAGCTGATTCATAGAACGCTTAGTACAGGAATATATAGGGGATGTAGACTGTTTATTTTATGAGGAGCAGAGTTGCCATGTCGTAATTTTGGCAGTAATTTCCCTGTATCCGAGTTGGATAGACGACAATAGATACACACTCAAAACAGGTCTTTCGTCAATCTGTTACCCGTTTACTTCTGAGATTAGGGTCTAAATCCACTGAAAATCCATAGGATTGTGCTGTTGAGATCAAAAGCCTTCTTTCGATACGTGCTAAAGGCCAGAAATTATTGCTAGTCTGTGAATTATGTGCATAGAGAAAAACGTTTGAAAAGCTCAAGAACTTCTAGAAACCTGGAATCAGATGCTCCTTCCAACTATTGTAGAAGTCATGCTATTAATGTAGACTGCCAGTTATGATGATATTCAGCACATGAAAGATTTTCGAAACCATGTCTGCTGCTCAGAAGTTGTTTTTTAGCAGATTTCCCTTGAGGGAAATCAGCTATTGAGGTCGTACTCATGGGCCGAAAAAATGCTTCAAATGTCCATCGATCCTACCTAGAAATGACGAAAATGAGTTCCGTTCAAAATTATACATATGTATATATATATATATATATATATATATATATATACATGTGTTTTTTATATATATATATGTGTGTGAGTGTGTGTGTCTTAAATTGCCCTAGCGTTCGCAATTTTTGTTTGAACGTCTCCAAAGTCGATGAGTAGTCGTTTTATGTAAAAAGAAAGATTAAGTTCATTTACGGCGGAAATCGGATCATGGTAAAGGGGGTTAAAGGGGGAAAATTTCGAAAACGAGGGGGCCCACTCGTGTTTGAAAACAGTCCTAACACAAGCATAACCTGTCATAATTATTCTCAAATTGGAAACTTATATATTAAATTAATTAATTAGTTATGTGCAACTAGGTCAATTATTAATTAGCCTAGTTGCATAAAGTGGACGTAAAATAAAATTTAAATAAATTTAAATTATATATTAAATTACAATGAATAATAATTGTAGAATTTAGCTATCGATGTATATACTCATTTGACCACCCTGGGGTTTTTAACCTCATTATTTATAGAGGCGAGGAGAAGGAGGAAATAGCTAGCTCAAAGATGTTTGTTTATTATCCAGAACATCTGAGGACCTGTATTTATAGATATTGCGTTAAATGCCGATTTCTCTCATCCAACACTCTTCCTGACCGCTCGTCGTGCGATACCGCAGGATATTCGACATTTCAGATGTTTTACACACCTACCCTCCAAATTTAAAGCGTCAGGAAGGGTTACCTACAAGTTACCAACATTTTCTAGAGTGGGGATTAGGATTATACATGGGAATTCCGTCACCAAATAATTTCCATTTCCAACTTAGAAATTATTATTATTTAAGATGACCTTGACCCTTAAAACGTGTGTATACGTACCTGGTTCTCGAAAACCAATCCAGACAAATTTTATTTCAATGATAAATGTAATACTAACTTATAAAGCCAAAAATTATGAAAGATCTCATCTTAAAAGGGAGCTACTATAGCGAATCTGTTTCAAGATAATTCAAACAAAAATATTTGTACTTTAATTTTGGAGAAGTCATTGAAAAATTAGTCATCATTATAAATTGAGGACAAAAACTATTATGAAAAGACCATATTTCTAAGAGAAGGACCAACATGCAAGTTAAAGTAATATAGTTTCCACTTATCTATTTCGAATTTCACAATGCCGATTAATTATTTAAAAAAAAAACAGATGGAAAGGACAACAAAGAAGTAAATGGTTATAACAAAAACAATAAAAAAATTGAACTAAGTACTAACAAAGAGTCTAAAAACCCTATAAACTGAGGTAACTCTGAGAACTAATAATAACTCAATGAAAAAAAATGAATTTTTTTCCTTCCATTGGTTGCATTTATAAAGGTGAATAACAGCTGACCTTAGAGTAATGCTGGTTTCACTGATCTTGAACTTTGAAGGCGTCGGGTCCCCCGCTGTGATCGACAATAATTTATTCTTTGAATAGTAAGAGAAATTATAAGGTAATTTAATTGTTAATTGAATTAAAACAAAAACTCTTAAAAAACCTTCCTTAGAAAATAAGTGTCAATACAAATTTTATAACCTACAATTAAACGTGATTTAAGAATTCTTAGATAACAATTTACATCAATAAGAGAACATCAAGTTTTGAAGGTGAAGTATGTCTGATCTGTTAGACAGGTAGAATTTACTGATTTTTGAATGGATTTCGAATAAAAAAAGAAAAATTAGAGAAAATTGCCTTATATATTATTATTATTCTTACAGTAGAATCTTCTATTGACATTAGCGGTAGATGTATCTATATTTCTTGGAGCAAATGAGTTACTGCTAAAAATTCCAAAAGTCTTTTGATGTCTTCTTCGTCGTCCCCATGGAGTTCTCTTAAGTTTGGTTTAAGGTACAAAGCTCTTCTTGGAAGATTGTATTTTTTACAATTAAGTAGCAGGTTTGAAACAGTAAAATGGACATTACAATTTATTAAATGTCTTATAAATGAATTTGTAGCTGTTCTAAAATGAAATTTCACCCATCCTGACTTAAACAGAGCTATAGCATCATAAAAAGTCTAATGCATTTAGTTCACTTTTTATAATATACACTTCCTTATGCATAAGCAAAATTTTAAGGAAACGTGATTCCTATCACCGAAAAACATAAGTAAAAAGATTTCAGAAACAGTTATTCAATATTTTAATTAAATTATTTGCAATCTAGAGTACTACATTTATTTATTGAATATAGAAATATATATTTTGGAAGTAATTGAGAACAAAAACATTCATGCTCTGAAGATTGAATTGTTCAAAGAAAGCAGTAAAGGGTGAAAAAGAATTATTAAAAATAGAAAAGAAAACCAAATCACTCATAAAATATTTGTATTATAAAACTTCTTTATAACTGCTATCCTATGGCCGTCGAGCCATATGGAGGAAATAGTTCTTGCCAGACTCAGGATCGGCCACACATACCTGACACATAGACACTTAATGACGAAGACTGATAACCCTATATACAAATACTGCAATAAGCACTTAACGATAAAACACATACTGACAGACTGCATTCAACGAAAAACCTTTACATACCCCACAACACGACAGAAGTACTAACTGACAGCAGCCAAAACATCCACACGTGCAAAACATAATTATTTACCAATACACATAGAATAAAAATACAATAGCTCTACAACATACTTACGAAGATGTGAAAGTGATAACTTTTATGTTATTCAAAGCAAAGTGTTGATAGAAGAAAAGGTCCGTCACGCAGGGGCTGCGTAAACTAAGCAGATTTCCCACGTGAAGTTTTACAATAGAGAAATCTGCCTAATAACAGCTGTAGTAGTAAGTAACCTATAAACCTATTCACGAGAGGGACGAATAATTACAAAAACGGCCGCCAGAGCTCACGGCGGAAAGTCCGAACATAGCCTGCCGAGCACATTCGGAATACAAATGCAAATATCTCGGTTAATATTCAAGATAGAGAATAAATGTATATAACAATACTTTTAGACCATTTAATTTTCAATAAGATAGATTCTATAAACAGTTTCGATCCGACGTATAGTAACGGAGATATTTTGAATTGTCAACACTCCCCCCCTCTACCCCCCCCCTCCCATTGGTCCGTTTTCTGGCATTAACGTTCTTGAGCTCTCTTTTTCCGTAAAACGATTATATATGAAGTTTGGTAACGATTAAACAAAAATTGCGACCACTAGAGCGTTAACAGACAAATATATATATATATATATATACATATATATATATATATATATATATATATATATATAATTTTGGACGGACCTCATTTTCGTCATCTCCTGGGGTAGGATAGATGGACATTTGAGGAAATTTTTCAAAACTCGCGTCATGAGTACGACCTCAATAGCTGATTTCCCTTAAGGGAAATCTGCTAAAAACCTCAGGTATTTAAGGAATATTGTCCATACTAAATAATTAAAGTAACAAGGTCTACATGGAGGAATAAAAAGATTACTCTAACCAGAGATCCTGCCATACATGTGGGGCGTAAACAAATAAATAATTATTCAAATCATTGAACTTTGTCTCTGCCATTATTACTCTGTGTCTGAGTAATCAAAGTGATTCAAAATTTTATTTCAGTATCGTCAATGACTATACTTTTACATTTTAATTAAAAATTTGACATTATAAATACCTGTTAAATCCAATTAATTTCTACTTAGGATGCTGTTCACAGGTGTGTAGTCAAATTGGGATTTATGCTTCACAGTGACATAAATAACACTTCTTTGAAGGATTTCCTCACTTTATTCTTAAATTGCCTTCTAAAATAGACTAGCAAGAAATATTGATGCTATAAATACAGAGTTACACATCGAAATATTTTCGTTGAATATTTACAAATATGCCTTTGAAAAAATGGATAAACTCAATTATAGCGGTGTGAAGTCAGTAATGCGAGAACATTTACGGTTGACAATTTCGTAAGAGGGTGGTGATTCAGAAAATCCTGAATTCTGAAAATTCTTATTTAGAGTATTATTTTATCCAATTTCTATAATATAGGGTACATTTATACGGAGAAGAGTGGAAATATTTTGTTCATTATTCAAAAAATATCCTATTAATTACGGGGATTCTTTTAATTTTTTTTAATATTGAATTAACTAATTAAATACATGTTTGATATTAATTGTGAGTTAGTGTTGGTATTAGCGTTGTGTAGGCAGGTATTATATAATTTTAATATGCAATAAGAATTATATGAACAAGTTATTTTAATTATATCGTAAAAAAGCGAAATGAATTCTATTTACCAATGATGAAAAAGCATTTATAGATGAAAAAAACGGATTAATAATACCCATGATATTTAAAGTATTTTCTTATTGTACAGATTTTATATTTAGAAAGAAATTCTCTATCAGCAACGTAACGCTAAATACTATGGACCTAAGTAATTCAAGAAACTTGGTATTAAATCTCTTTGGAGCAGTGATAAATTATATAAAGTTTGTTTGCAAAGATTTGAGGGAGATTTGTAGATTTCTAAAAACATTATGGTGAACTTATTTCATTTTGAAGTTTATTCATTACACCGAAAAATGTTTCCGAATCTAATAGAATCGAAGAAATTCGTAATTTCGTAGGACTACCTCCCCCCCCCTTTCCTTTGTTGCCTAATTTACTCATATAAATTTTAAAAAAAATCGTAAAACACATTGATTTGCAAATTTGAAAGAATAGTGTTTTGGTCTTACCGGATGTAGCTATCTCCTTTCAACATTCAGTAATAGCATATTTTCTAAAGATTAATCTCTAATAAAGATTGTTACCCTCTGAGATTACAGAATCAAAATGGTGGATTATTATTATTATTATAAACGTCCACTTTATGCAACTTAGGCTAATCGGGACGGGTTATCTACAGGTTACCACCCTTTTCTAGCCAGGTGGGATTTTAGGACGTTATTTAATGATTTCGTCACTAAATAATTACCTTTGCCCAGGCAAGAATCGAACTCGCCACTCTAGGTTTACCATGTGAGATAAAGGTCAACGCTTTAACTCGCATGGCTAACCTGAGCCCAAAATGGTGGAGCTGGTGAAACTTTTCCAAATATATATAAATTCATATGATTAATATTTTTAAAAATGAATAATTAATAAGTTAACATTTGCCTTTCAGCCTACAGGGAACAACTCCATTCTAGGCGTCCTTGTCTAAAGAGAGCTGTAGGTCGTGTTTATTTCTAAGTAAAAACTATGAAGCGAAACCCACTTAGATTCATAAAGGTAATTGTTGCCAAACCGGAAAAAGCCATTCTGCTGAAAAGGGCTGCGTAAACTAAGCAGATTTCACACGTGATGCTATGACATGCCAGTAATGTCATTCTCTATACCTAAAATCCGAAGAGTAGAAGTGATGGTTTAATGAAAGCTGCAAACAATAAAGTACGAATGACTATATTAATATTTCAGTTGAGCTAAAATATAGAGAACAAAAATTATAGAGCAACAATTGTTTAACAAGAATAGTTCAGTAATAATAGAACTTTTTTTTTGGTACGACTTCCGTCTTCAGCCATTAACGAACATGACTTTACGTGTTGAATAAAACAGTTAAATAGTATGATATTGGTCAACATTTTCGAGTTAAGAACGTAAAATCTTAAATGGTGTCATCACAAAGTATATTTGCATGTACCTCATACAGGAAACGTCCATTGAGAGAAATATTTGGTATTTAAGCTTCCAATAAAATGTTTCAGGATATAACAGCTTATTGTTATTAGGATATGAATAGGTGAGCGGGGAAAATAAAAAGTGTAAATATCTCGATTAACATTCGCGATAGAGAAAATACATATAAAAGTCCGTCACGCAGGGGCTGCGTAAACTAAGCAGATTTCCCACGTAAAGTTTTACAATAGAGAAATCTGCCCAATAACAAGTGTAGTAAGTAGTAAGGGATCACTAAACTTATACACGAGGGACGAATAGTTACGAAAACGGCCGCCAGAGCTCTCTTCGGAAAGTACCAAACAGCTCACTCCTGCCGACCAATGCAGAATACAAATGCAAATATCTCGGTTAATATTCAAGATACAGAATACATATATAGAACAATATTTATAGTAAATTTAATTTTCAATATGATTGATTCTATACAATTATTCGATCCGACGCATTATAACGGAGATATTTCGAATTTTCCGAAAATCTCCCCCTCTAAACCCCCCTCCCACTGGTCTGATTTCAGCCATTAACGAACTTGATCTTCCTTTTTACATAAAACGATAAAATTCCGAATTTGGTAACGATAAAATAAAAATTGCGACCGCTAGAGCGTTAACAGACAAATATATATATATATATATATATATATATATATATATATATATATATATATATATATATAAAACTTTGAACGGACCTCATTTTCGTCATCTCCTGGGAAGGATCGATGGACATTTGAAGAAATTTTTCGAAACTCGCGTCATGAGTACGACCTCAATAGCTGATTTCCCTTAAGGGAAATCTGCTAAAACAATGTATATAGGCAGTTACATTTTCTACAAGATTGGTTATATAGACTTCTCGATGCGATGTATTACTGAGATATTTCAAATTTTAGAAATTTGCTACTTCCCTGTCCGATTTCAGCAGTCAACGGACTTGATCTTAAGTTTTACTGGCATGGTTCCGATCAAACAAAAATGTCGTCCGTATTGAAAGGTCCTCATTTTCGTAATTTCCTAGACAGACTCGACAGATTTTTAAGCAACTGTTTCGAAAATCGTGTAATGTGTACAACATAAGCTCCCAAAAAAAAATAAAGTCCGTCACGCAGAGGCTTCGTTAACTAAGCGGATTTCCCACGTGAGTCATGTATTTGCATTTATCTCAAAACTTATAGGTTCAATTAGAACAATATTTGGTATTTAGGCTTCAAATAAGGTGCTTCATAATATAACATCTTATTGTTAATATGACTGTATGTTTGTACTGAAGGGCTAAAACTAAAAAATGTGAATATCTCGGTTAATATTCAAGATAGTGAAGAAATGTAAATAACAATATTTATAGAAAATGAAATTTTCAAAAAGATTGGTTCTATACAATTTTTAGATCCGACGTATAATAACAGAGATATTTGGAATTTTCTAAATTTCCTCGCTTTAACCTCCCGCCTGCTGGACTGATTTTAACCGTTTTTACACGAAACGTTTACATATCGAGTATGGTACACGATCAGACCAAAATTGCGATCGCTAGAGCGTGAACAGACAATTATATATGTCTATATAAATCTGCTAAGATTATAACAGTGGTTAAACACCAACGCGGAAGCTATTTTATTGGTAATCAAGATAATTGATCAAATTAAAATCATCTCTTTTACTCCATTTAACAAATTTTTAAAATTTTTAATTGGACCCTTTAATTTCTATTCTAACCTGAGGGTTGTGTAGAAAGCTAAAATTTCAGCCTCTTATGGCACTTAAAATCTGAATTTTTCCACTATTATTAGGGCTTTAAAGAATTTGGATTTAGCCCCAGTGCTCATAAACAGACTGTAAATCGGCAGGATAGAAAAATTTAATATTTACTACTTATCAATATCAACATACCAATGCCTTGGAATTCTTAAGCAGTAATGACCCTCACACCAGTTCTGGCAACGGAGATATTTCACCTCTAAACCCTCCCTCCCCACTGTCCGATTTCAGCCATTAACGAACCTGATATTTAGTTTCAGATGAGACGCTTATATATCGAGTGCAGTTCCGATCAAACTAAATTTTCGTCCGTTTTGAAAGGTCCCCATTTTTGTCATCTCCAAGACAGGATCGATAGATATTTCAGGAAATGTTTCGATTACAACCTCAATAGCAGCTAAAAAAAACAGCCATTGTTGTTACATGGTACAAAATGGGTTGTATACGTATAAGAGTTAACAATACCTCGTGTTGTTGATGATTCTTCGGAGATGTGCTGGCTCTGAATGAGTCAGAGTGGCGGGTGTGCTGGGCCGTCCGTGCCCCTCCCCAAGCCAACACCGTTCCTATATAATGCTCCAGAATCCCATACACACATAGTGTCCGCTTGTCTCTCTTACCACTCGCCACGGATCTCCGCACACATTACTGAGTAAGTAAACAATTATAACCATGAACGTAGAGTAATAACTTTCAAGTATTAACTGAAGGAAATCGCGATATTAATATACTTCCAGCAAGAACCACAAATTTTATAGTAATTTATACATATCAATTTTTTAATAGAACATTTTCCTCTAAAAACATTCACTTAATCGGGATATAAAATTACCTACTTTGTCAAATTTTCCTATCATATCAATTACAATCGGTATTAACATAATAAGTAACTCTAGTTAAAAAATAGTTAGAATTAAGATTCTGAAAAGAAAAAACTTCATGCGGATGAGCTATTTTAGCAGATTTCCAATAAGGGCCGTACTCACGATAAAATAAATAAATATGAGAAATTGAAGTAATCCAAAATTTATAAGAGTAACTTTAAAAATTTATATTAAAATAATAACTATTGAACAAAAATTGGCTGTTGTATTTGTTTAATTATAGAACCACAATAAAATGGACATTGGAAGTGCGCTATTGGGGTTGAAATGATCTGCTTTGTCGAATTAAAGAGTGAAATGATAAAAAAAAAAATTATATAGCAGAGAAAACTAAATTTAAAACTCCTGGAAAAATATAAATAAAATAGAAAACCAAGAATTAGGCGCTTAAAATGTATATTCCAATATAAAGTGCTGTTCAAATATTCTGTACTTCTATGTGTGTATACTAATTCTAAAGGAGGCTCAGGTTAGCCATGTGAGTTGAAGCGTTAGCCTTTATCTCACATGGTAAACGTAGAGTGGTGAGTTCGATCCCCGAGGAACAAGAGGAATTTATTTTGTGATGAACTCGTTAAATAAAATATTTAGTCCCTCCCTGTCTACAAAATGGTGATAACCTGTAGACAACCCGTACCAATATTGGCCATAGTTGAACAAAGTGGTGGTTAATAAGTAATAATAATAGTTCTTGAATGACTTCCAGGAAATATTCATTTATACTGATACCATACAGGCAATATTACACCAGTTTTTCAAATTGACCACATTGTTAGTTCATGATACCTGAGAAAGTATACTTGACTAAAGGGTGTAGGACCTACCCCTGTAGACTTGCTAGTGTTGTTGATAAGTAATTTAAAATGACCACTTCATAAATGAGTCCTCTATGGCCATCAATGAATTTAATGATGCTTATACGTTCACTTTATTTACCCATAATATTTCATTGATATCAATATAGCCTTTTTAATCCAGTACTTTGGTCGAAATACACTCACATAATCGGAATATAAAATTACTTTGTATCAATTACTGTTAGCATTAAAATAATAAGTGCGTTGGGTCAAAATGAATTGAGTTAAAAAATAATGAGAATTAATATCTCGAAGAAAGTAAATGATTTTCTTTACGCTGATGGAAGTTCTTTTATATTTAGCGTTGCGGGTTAGTATAAAATTTACTCCTTTCGGTTTGAAAACATTCACTAATATTTATTTATTATACTTCGAGTACCCTCTTAAATAGCGAAATACGTATATCCATATTATTTCAAATCATCCAATAATTTTGAACAATTTTGTTTAGGTGTGGTTTTGGATATAATTTTTACTGTGATTTTTTTTCATATTTCCTTAAACGAAATGTGTATGTATATATATATTAAACTTTTACGCTTGTTATTGCTTTTTTTGTATTAGTTATATAAATACAATTTATGATTTATTCGCCTGATAGTTTTATGTCATGCCTAATCTTTTTGTTATCAAATTGGTTAATAATATTTATTTTTACAGTTTAGTTTTCTCATGTGATGCAGAAAATATTTGACTCATTAAAAAGAAAGCTGTTTACAACATGTATTTATTTGAGTTTTCTAATTCCCATGTTGGAATTGGCCCCACAACTCTTACGTTTTGCTTGTGTATTAGTCCAGACTCACGAGTCACTAGGCTGAATCGAGCCCAAATTCTCCCAAAATTTAAAAATGAAAGTATTCCTTCTTATTTGAGAGACACGTATTAAAATGGTTGATTTTTTAAAAATAAAATAATATTGATATTAGAACTTGTAATGTAAAATATGCTAATTGTAACGATGTTTGTCTAATAGTAGAAACTAAGTAATTAATTCAGTAATGAAATAGTAATGTAAGTATGTCATCCAATTTTCTAAAAAGAAATAAGAAAACAAAGAATTTTTAAAAACACGATATATGAATTAGCTTTATTTACTGACACAATAAATTGAATGTTTATATACAATTATAATAGTTAAATTGTGGGAGGATAAAGGACTGGTTGGAAAAAAAACCGTTAACACCTGTAAATTATAGTTTAAACATAAGGCGTTTTCAATTCTATTTTTACTAACTTACAATAAAATAATTATTAGTCTACAGAAATTATTCTTTTCTCTGATGTCACTGGTTGATAAATCGCTTCGTCATTTCGTTGGAGATAGTAGCTTGTTTGTGATTACTAAATTCATCCTAAATGTTTAAAAGAAAACCTAATCTAGAAAAATGTTTAGTTCATAATCTTAAATAGAAGTAGGAATGGTAAAAGAGGCGAAAAGGAAGGGTTCATATGTATGATATCTTTAATTTTGAAAATGTGTCAACGTTTAAAAGTTGGATTTTTAGCAGATTTCCCTTAAGGGAAATCTGCTATTGAGGTCGTACTCATGACGCGATTTTCGAAAAATTTCTTCAAATGTCCATCGATCCTACCCAGGAGATGACGAAAATGAGGTCCGTTCAAAACTATATATATATATATATATATATATATATATATATATATATTTCCCTGTTAACACTCTAGCGGTCGCAATTTTTGTTTAATCGTCACCAAACTCGGTACTTAATCCTTTTATGTAAAAAGGAAGATCAAGTTCCTTAACGGCTGAAATCGGACCAGTGGGAGGGGGGGGTTTAGAGGGGGGATTTTCGGAAAATTCAAAATCTCTCCGTTATAATGCGTCGGATCGAAAAATTGTATAGAACTAATCTTATTGCAAATTAAATTTACTATAAATATTGTTATATGCATTTATTCTCTATCTTGAATATTAACCGAGATATTTGCATTTGTAATCTGCGTGTGATCACCAGTAGGCTATGTGCGGACTTTCCGCCTAGAGCTCTGGCGGCCGTTTCCATAACTACTCCCCCCTCGAGAATAGGTTTAGAGGTTAGGTTAACTGTTTTTTGGGGCTAGAAACTACTGGGTTATTACGCCCTAAATAATGTTTTAGGTTTAGAGGTTCCTTACTACTACAGTTGTTATTAGGCAGATTTCTCTATTGTAAAACTTCACGTGGGAAATCTGCTTAGTTTACGCAGCCCCTGCGAGACGGACTTTTAAAAGTTGAGTGCTTGCGTCTGTTAATTTCCTAGGTTTGGGGTGGTATTTTTTTTTTATTTCTTGTGTCTTCTTCATAAACGAATCCACATACAATTGAAGAGCCCCGACACAAACCCACTGATCTTTGGATGCTCTGCTAACAAAGTAGCAATTATAATATTATATGACTGTTGCGGGTTCAATTCGTCGGCAGAGTTGGTTAGCGTAATGAGGTCACTGCTATTTGTCATTCTGACAAGTTCAAATCATGTCTGTGTTGCCTTTTTTTCAATCGGTGGGTAATAAATCACTTTGAGCTACTATTACACAACAATAAAATCGTTTGGCTAATTGTGAAACCTCGCAACTTCAGTATTTCTCCTGTGAAGTTACGACTTTCTTCAACATCGTGACTAAATCACTATCTCTTGTAGTCTTCTTCGTGTGGTATTGATGTTCGAAAAGAATAAAACAATGTACATTGAACTTGTTGGACGTAATGATTGGCGTTGGTAATCTCAAGAAGTATGTCATGCTGGGGCTCAGTAAAATAAGCAGATTTCCCACGTGCTGGTATAACCACACGTGATCTCATCTCACCACGTATTCTCAATTTCTATGAGAAAACCATAAGGGTTGAGGAGGGGGAAGGGTAATGGAGGCTGAAAACAAGAAAGCTTGAATAACTCGCTAAATACTTAAGTTACAAAAAAATGAAAAGAAAAAATATTGTAGGCTATCAATTGTTTGACAAGATTAGTTCTATAACATTTTACGATCCCACATATTATAACAGACGTATTCTGTGTAATTTCAACAACTAACAATCATGATCTTCAGTGTCGACTGAAACGGTTTAATATCGTGTATGGCATAGATCAAATAAATGTTTTCTAGACAAGAACGTAAAACCTTAATTGGTGACTTCATCATACAACGAATTTGAATCTCACAAAGAAAAGTTCAATGAAAGCCATATTTGGTATTTAACCTAGTAATGAAGTGGCTCATGATATAACAGCTTATTGTTAATATGACATGAGTAGGAAATATATCGGTTTATATCCAAAATAGATAAAATTGGTAAATCACAACATTTATAAAACATTACATTTGTAATAAGATTGGTTCTATACATTTTTTGTTCCGACGTATAATAACAGAAATATTTTGGATTTTTCAAATTCCTCCCCCTAAACCTCCCCACTAGTTGGGTTTCTATGTAAATGAAGTTAATATTTAATTTTACAAAAAGCGTTTAAACATCGAGCTGGTTAACGATTAAACAAAAATGACGACTCCTTGAGTGTTAACTGACTCACACACACACACACACACACACACACACACACACATATATATATATATATATATATATATATATATATATATATATATATATATATATATATGTATATATAGTATTGAACGTACCTATTTTTTTTCATTTCCTGGGGTGGACATCAACAGCTGATTTACCTACAGGAAAATCTGTAAAAACGCCCTTCACGGGTAGATTTTGTAGTATCGTTTGTAGAACTTCGGTTCCACTAATATTGAGTTTACAATATCGTAGAGAAGTTAATAACGCCCATAAATTGGTTACACAATATTTTCTTATGCAACACTAGATATCTGAGATATCTATAATTTTTGGAGGGGCTTAGGTTGGCAATGTGGGTTAAAGCGTTGGCCTTAATCTCAGATGGTAATCCTAAAGTGGCGACTTTGATTATCAACTAGGCAGCAGGGTTGTATTCAGTGACGAACTCATTAAATAAAATCCCTAGTCCCCCTTGGCTAGAAAAGTGTGTTAATCGATTGATAACCCGTCCCAATTACCCATAGTAGCAAAAAGTGGAAGTTAAAAATAATAATACATGAATTTTGGATTTTACTATCACTCTATCAACCAACTGGTAATATTGACACGGGTTTAGTCGTGAACGAATTTCTCTCGAGCTCTTCGAATCTTAAAGGCTCATTAATTAAAGACCTACCAGAGTTCTACATTGAATAGAAAGCCCAAATTAATTTTTTCATTTTACAATTCTTGTGTTCTAGGAAGTTATTAACAAGTGTGTTAACATTACAAAGCTACATTAGTCAAGATGTGTTGGCCATGTATAAACTGCTGGGGGAAATAATCATTTTTTTTTTGTATCTGTCATGTTATTAGCGTTAAAACCCGCATCAGTCTACATTGGCGTATTTAATACGACTAATGGATATGACCTCATAGACGTCAAACGTTTCTGTCTGACATTTGTTCAAATATTTTACATACAAGCTTCCTTGTCGAGTTGTATTTAATTTCTCTTTTAACCGCAATTAAATAATGGGGAATTTACAACAACAAAAAAAATCGTTAAATTTCTAAACTTTTAGGATCTGCGTAAAGTAAGCGCGTTTCTAGCCATACTTAGTTCAGAATAGTCAATGAAATAACTCAACCTGGATGACTATCACTCAGGTCAGCGAAGGTCGAACATTTTCGTTCCTTAGATTTAACTCTTTCTTGACAGTGTAACGCAGAAAATAACGGGAAACCTCAGCACCTTTTTCTTCCCATATTAATTTCCATGCAAAGCAGATCTTGTTGCTCGCAGCCGAGCTTGTTTATACAAAAGCCTTGATCATAATATTTCAAGTCTTTGCTAGTTCAAAGGTGAATAATGACGTCACTTGAATGACGTATACGTGAGCCTTCCCTCATACTAATGTTGATTGGAAATTAAGCTCAGGGTATTAAATATCATGAGATTTAAATTTATTGTGAAGTTGAGATAAGAAGGAGTGGGGTTTTACTTTAGGAAGGAAATTGAAAAAAATATCTCCGTCCTAAAAAAATCTACTTACTCAGCGATTTTCCTCCTAGATTTTCAGTTTTCATTTATGCGATGTATTGAAGAAAACCCATTGATGATTGTAGCACCTACATCTTTATATTTTTGTGCATTGTGCTCATTTATTTTGAGCTATTTTAGTTGGTACTAAACTATCTCGTAGCCACCTCGTAAAGAGCAATTACTTCCTTAGAGTAATGGTGTCAAACCAAAAGTCTGTCACGCAGGGGCTGCGTAAACTAAGCAGATTTCCCACGTGAAGTTTTACAATAGAGAAATCTGCCCAATAATAACAGTAGTAGTAAGGAATCTCTAAACGTATTCATGAGGGACGAATAGTTACGAAAACGGCCGCACTAGCTCTCGCAGAAAGTCCCGAACATAGCAGACTCCTGAAACAAACACACACACAATAAATCGTTTTTTTCTTTATCAACAAGTAAATATTCTTAATTACAACACGACATTCTTCAATAACAATCCGAGATATTTTATTTACGGAGAAAATTTAAAAAATCCCTCCCTCTAAACTGGTTTGATTTCAGCCATTAACGAACTTGATCTTTCTTTCTACATTAAACGATTAAATATGAACTTTTGTAACGATTAAACAACAATAGCGACCGCTAGAGCACTAACACACATACACACACACACACACACACACACACACCCACACACACACACACACACACACACACACACACATATATCTATATATATATATATATATATATATATATATATATATATAATTTTGAACGGACCTCCTTTTCGACATCTCCTGGGTAGGATCGATGGACATTTGAGGAAATGTTTCAAAACTCGCGTCATGAGTACGAACTCAATAGCTGATTTCTGCTAAGGGAAATCTGCTAAACTGATAAAGTTTCTTTCCGCAAGCTCTCTTATAGTAACGGAGAAATTATTAGTTTCGAGTCCAACCCTTTCTGTCTTTTAACTATTATATCTGGACAACACATTTAGATCCTAAGAACCTGTATCTCGACATGCTAATATACTCGCCCTACGATCTTCAAAATGGAATATCTCAAAGGGAAGCGCGCTAATAACTATAACTGGATTAATATTTGGACAATAGTAAACATAAAATAACGATCGTATGGTTTACGTTAACGTCGTTCGTAAGGTTGACGATAGGTAACATTTATTAAAACTCTGAAATTATGTTTTCTCTGGTATTTTATGGTTAATTTGCCCATTAGCGTATTAATTAACATAGAACCATTATGAATAACGTTATGAAAACCCCGTCATGAGAACAACTTCAACTGCTGATTTCCGGTATGAGGGGCAAATATTAAAATTCTGTTTAATCATTCATTCATATCTGGAGATTCTATTTTAGTTACTGATATGACTACATCCCAATTGAAGCTGTCATTACGCATTTTACTATCTCTTTTTGACAAGTCAAGTGTTAAAGCAAATGAATCATAATTAGTCCTGTACCCTTAAAGAAGCAATTGATCCAGGAATGCGCCCATGTTAGGTCATATGTTAGGGGGTTAGTCATATGATACAAGGAAATAAAAATGCCCAGAAAAATGACTATTATTCAATTCAATTATACTAATAAAAGCTTTTCACAAGCACATCAGTAATAATGGTGTATTGTAGATTTATTTATAATGGTTAGCACCTAAACATTTTCATCTTTCATCGTTTTTGAAGTACCCTTAGCTGTATTTTTTAAATACAGTATGAATAGTTAAAAAATAAATCCGTCATTATATTCAGAAGACTTGTAACTTTATTATAAATAATGTTCATGGCAAATTTGGACTTACTTTAAGTACTTCTCTCAAATAAAATTCTTATATAAGGATAAAACTACCCTGCTTTATTAATATTCTTTCATTTACAAATAAACGCCGTAATCCTTTGTGTATTCTTATACTATATAACTGCTACCACTTTCCAAGAATGTCTATTTAAAAGCTTTTATTTAATTATAAATGTCACCTAGTTTCGTTCATTATTTGTTTTATATTTTAACGAATAATCATTGCGTTGACTCTCCCTCCTTCTGCTTTTTATTTGCTATTTTCGTATGTTAAATATCCCTGGATAATTAAATACATTATAAAGAGAACAAATATCCTTTAATTAACATCCATTGTTGCCAATAATCACATTAACGTGATAAGAATAAAGTTTTTTTTATGGAATTGTAAGTGATCCAGCCGTGCTTGCATGCTTTATTGTATTAGCAACTGGACCCTCTTAGGGCTCAGTTTTCCTTAATGTCTGTGGAAAAAAATGTTCTTTCAAGACATTATTATCGAAATAGTATTGGTTCAGATTTATAAAAAACATAAATTCAACGCTGCAATGCAGAAAATAAAATTAATAATAAAAAAAAATCAAAATTAGACATTGCCTCAACCAGAGTTCAATTTTAATACATTTATTAACAGATGCACTACTTTGGAATCAAAAGCCATTTTTAACTCTCTCTTAAAAAATTATTGCAAATTGTCAGAATTACTTACTTCTAGACGCTACAAGTCTTTGGAGGACCAGGATCTCTCGCTACCTTATAGCATTCAAGTTGGTCTACAGCTAGGATCCTCCAATTTTGGAGCACATAGCCTCTGTAAGTCGTCGATAAGGTCGTCCCTGTGCTCATTACTGTACATCTATCTCATCCCACATAGCACACCATCCAACATTTGGATAATCTATAGGTATCCATTCTCCTGGAATGACATAGCAAGTGTATTATGCCTTTCTTAATATCATATATGATGCATCTTTGTTCTATACTTGAGCTGCTGGATGTTGAATGAATCTGGTATCTCTGATAAGAAATCAAATTCCTCGTTCCTTAACAGTTATTTTGCCTATGCGACAGAGGCTTTCAGAGTATACACTCCATCCCCTCTTAACATGGATGCAACTCGAACCAAGTATCATGTATGTCACAGGTAATCCTTGAAACCAGTAGCATGTGAAGGAGTGTATGCTCTCAAAGCTCTCAGTCCCATAGAATAAATAACTGTGAAGGGTAGAGGCCTTGGTTTTCTCATCAGAGATGCCAGATGTTATCTGGTTTTAATGCTAATACTATTTTGCCGTTATAATTAAACACACTTCATTGGAAAATGATTTTGTGCACCTACAGAAACACCTACATATTGTGGTATGTTTTTATATTACAAGTGGGAAGAAAACTGTTCATGAACATTCGTTATGGCTAAGAGGTAGGAAGTTGTATGCTGACATTTACCTATGATCTTGCGTCAGATCAGAACACTTGCCCATTCACGTTGTTTTATTAATCCAATGATAATTTATGCAAATAAGTAAGTCCATAAGAAAAATACTGGTCGACCTTAATTAGCACAGTGCTCATACACCGACTATTTATAATTTAGTATTAGTACCCAAATAGAGTTCCTAATAATGATTACTGATTACTAAAATACAATGATTACTATAATTGTTGACACAATAATAATAACAAGGCATAAAGGTTGAAAAAATAACTTAATATGAGTTTCCTGTCAGGGAAGATAAAAAATAAGAAATGTTTTACAAAATATCGTCTGAACCCTAAACCACTTGTTGCCATCGGCAGATAAGTTCTGCCAGTGAAAACCTCTTATATTCCATCTGCCAGTCCATCTTCACAGTATCCTCCCACTACCAAGAGCGTCTCACTGAACCCCCCCCCCAGGGACATATTGGTCATTCTAGATATTATATATTCCAGTTACCACGGTATTGATCTTTGCAACTACACTCCCACCTCCCCACTAAATGTGTTCAGCGAATTACATTTTTTTCTGCAACATACGAGATCTTTTTGCAAGTATTGTATACACACATCATCTACTATATTATCTTGTATATTAAATTCCTGCTAAAACATGAACGTTTAGTATTTGTATTGGTGTAGGAAAGTATGGGTTAAGTCATCTGTTAACAGTTTTCAGAAAAGCAATTTTAAAAAAAAAATAAATCCCAGAAAAACCTTAATGGAATCATGTAAATAAAATTAAAAGTGTAGTAAAATCTGGATAAAATAATAATATTAATATATAAGTATACAAATATAAAAAAGAAGGGGCTGCGATTACTAAGCAAATTTCTCACGTATTTGCAATTATCTCAAAAAGTAATCCCACCTCTAGCCCTCTCCCTTTCACTTGTTCGATTTCAGTCATTAACAGGCTTCTTCTTTCTTTTTCTCAGAAACGCTTATATATTGAGTTTGATAACGATCAAACACAAATTGCGACGGATAGATCATTAACAGGCATATATATATACAATTTTTATAAAAGTCTTTACGTCAGAGGGAAAAAATGCAAACAATATAATTATTAAAATAAAATTAATGTTATATTTTTTTTCTATAGTAATTATTGTATATAGTTTTTGTTTTTTGTTATTTTTAAATGAATTCTCTGTTTATGTTTATATATAGAAAAGATAAACGAAAAACGTAATCATGAACATGGGCTGAACCCTTGCTATAAAGCAATGAAAATATTCATTCATTCATTCATATATAAAATTTTGAAACGACCTCGTTTTCTTCGTCTCCTGGGACGGATCGATGGACATTTGAAAAAAATATTTTGAAAATCACATCATGAATACTACCTCAATAGCTGATTTCTCGAAAGCGAAATCTACTAAAATTATTGGCTTTAAGACCAGCAGCTCACCAACATGTTTTTAAATGATAAAATAAGAATTTTAGATTAGATTAATATTATCAAATTGTATAGATTTATGCCTTTTGATATATTATGCAGGTAGATATTAATTAAAATTAGAAAATGTATCACTATTGGATATATATTGTAAATAGGTATTTTACTTTAATTGCTTTCCTGCGGAGTCAAGTATGTATTAATCTTTAATAAATAATAAATGTATGATGATGTGTTTAATGCAAGAGAGATGCACAACTAAATTTAACAGCAGTCATGAAAATGAAATTTTTCCATTCTAATACTAGTGGTGACTTATGCGAATACTTCTATTGGGAGTTATCTTCCTGATATTTCTTACCTCTATGTTAAGTGCAGATTGAGGAGATATCTATCTCTTTGCCTTTTCTCAACAACTCAAAAGCTCAGGAGCTTGCTCTTTGTTCTACCTCAAAACAATGGGAGATGCAGAATTCAATCCTAGCTTTACGAAATCCCCTTCAGAGCCTCCTTAATAGCTTGAAGCACCTTTACGGATTAAGGCGAATAAGCTGTAACAAGCTGTGTTTCGGCTGTTGCATAATCAAACCTTCTGCTCACTGACAACTTAAGTAGGCCCCTGAAGGGGTGTTCCCTTCGGGTGCTTGACCTTTAGGTCCGATAATCATAGGTGAGTCCAAGTTGACAAATACCAAACCAACTGCATAATGGCCCCACTGACCTACTCGCTTCTAGAACTGTTCACGATTCTTGATTGTCACGATATTCGAAATGGTGTGCTATTGGTTTATGAAGTTATTTGACCATGCCAGAAAAGTCGATACTAAAGTTCATAGTCATTTATAGGAACTCAAAACTAATGTAATGGGGAGAACCTAACATCTCTACTTTATCAAATCTGATGTCGACACCACGCGACTTCTTTGTACTCCCATTTAATGAAATATACCAAGTGATTTGCTGTACTACGTTTGAAATTATTTCATTTCATACTCAAATACTATATCTCCGTTCCAATTTATTGAACATTTATAAATCATTTCACAAAAAAAAAAACAGAAATTGTCCTATTCATATCTTCTGTACGGAACATGATAATGTAGATACTGGATATGTCAGCACATATGTACGGAAAAGCTTTCCCTTTTTTAATTTCTCCTTCTCAAACCTCCCCCCTCCCTCTACTTTCGATGCAAAAGAGAGATATTCAACTAGACAGCAGTCATGAATGTGAAATTTCAATATTCCAACAATAGTCGTGACTTGTGCGAAATTCGAACATGCTTATTGTTGTCACAGGAGAACTCCTAAAAAATTTGAAAACTAAGTTTTTACTTCGCACTAAGTATACTGTACCTCGTGATGTGGTTCTATTAAAATGGTCTGCTACAAGAGAAAGATTACAGCTAAATTCAACATCTTTCATGAACACTAAGTTGTATTTATTTCCGGGTTTTAATAAATATTAAAAATGCTATAGTACGATTACTGCGTCTTTAGGCCAAAAAACTGCCTCACTTTTTCTTAAAGATTTTTAGTGGAGAAGTATTTAGTTTGCCAAGCCTCTCCGAAGTTTTAAAAAGTTTTCGCGGAAATGAAAGTTTTTAATAAGTTCTATATTTTGATGCATTGAATATTTTTTTTTTGCTTGATGTATGCTCCTTTAAATGAATCTTAGTATTTTTAAACACAGTGGGTTTTTATTATTATCGTACCAGGAAGCAGGGAATATGGATTGGAATTGTTCCGAAAATGCTGATTAAAACATTCGCCGTACATGCAGAATTTCAATATTGTATTTTCCAATTGGGAACTTATTAGTTTTTGATTAAATTGAGCAGTCACTCAATCAATCCACTTTAACATTCTTGATCACTGCATGAGCAAGCCCGGCTGCCATCTAATCATATGCAAATACCAACTTCATTTTACGCAATTCCATATACCATACAGACTTGGGGCCTTCCTTTAATCCCCTTAGGAAAAGGAAAGGAAAAACTCCCATTTGTATTGCCCCTCCCCTCTCGCAGAGATGACAGATGCAACAGGTAGATTTCTGACACTCGTTGCTGCTTCCAGGATGCTGACTTTGTTCTTGCTGCCGCTGCTCGGCTCAGCGTTTGCCGGAGGACTCATCAATCCATACCTTAGCTCAGCAGGTGTTTCCTACTCATCCTACTCAACAGCTCACGGCCCTCTGGCATTCAAGTAAGAATTACCATATAATATTAATTGCTTTAATTTTACTTTTAATTATTATATTTTATTCTTATCTATATTTTATATTATTATTGTAATTGAGTATATGATGATTTTATCCATTACAGAAGAATCTAGTTCACGATGTTCGTAAACAAATGGAGATATTGAAAATGACTAGACTAGACTTCCAACTAACTGACTAGACTTCATACAGGGTATCATTAATTAGCATAAAGTTTAGATTATTGAAAAAAAAATTGAAAACGTTTTGAAGAATGCTTTTCATTCCTCTTACGGCACATATTCAAAATGAATATAAAATTCACCCACTTTATGGAATGGGAAGCGATCAATGTGGAGGGGGTATTGAACTGGGTTGCAGTTGCTGGGTTCGAGGGTTGTACACTAAATTTGATTTAGCTGTCCTATAGTCAGGCTTCCAGGACCACCAGCTGATCATCTTACAGCAATTAAATAGCTACTTGGATAAAGTTGATATCTTTAATGCCACCACAATGTGGCAGGTAAAGTGAATTTTCGAAAGTCCCCCCCCAACCCCACCCCCTCCCAACGGTCCGATTTTAGCCGTTAACGTACTTCATTTTTATTCCATATTCCATAAAAATTTTAATATTGAGTTTTGGTAACGATAAAATAAAAATTGCAACCGCTAGAGAAATTTATATATATCTATATAAACAGTTTTGAACGGACTACATTTTCGTCATCTTCTGGGTAGGATCGCTGGACATGTGAAGAAAATTTCCGAAAACTGTGCCATGACTACATCCATAGCTGATTCACCTGTCGAAGGGGATGAAATCATGACTTCTATCAAAAATGCATTGAATATATGGACAGGCAGGTTAGAAAGAAAGTACACTAATTCCCCTCCAGTTAGCTTAGCTATTCTATAGATATCCGGTGACCTGGTTAAACTAAGTTTTGATATTTTATTTACAACACGGATCTTTTGATAATTATTGAGAATATTTCAATGTAATATTTTACACTTTTTTTTCAGGGCCCTCTCTGCAGCAACTCCCCTGTCAGCAGCTCACTTGCCCTATGCTGCTGCACCAGTTGCAGCATACGGTGCAGCTCCAGTTGCAGCATACGGTGCAGCTCCAGTCGCAGCATACGGTGCAGCTCCAGTAACAGCATACGGTCCTGCTCCAGTAGCTGGCACATACGCCGCAGCCCCAGTAGCTGCAACATACGCAGCAGCTGCACCTGTCGTTGCTGCTCCCGTTGCCGCAGCAGTCGCAGCCCCAGCTTCGGCTGTCGTCCCAGTGACTAGAGTCAGTGCCACCCCTGCAGTCGTCCAGAACGTCGTGGATGTCGCTCACCCCAAGCTCGCTACCAGGAAGTACGAGATCAGGAGGCCAGCTATTGAGAAACAGTTCTACGATATTGAAGAACGCGTAGTCGTCCGTCCCGCTGGGTCCGCCGTTGTGGAACTCGAAACACCCATTTCTGCTGGCCAGAGAGGACCCACTCGGGTACGTAAAGCTTGTTTGCCATTCCTAAAACTGAAGATATTATCATAAGAATAGATCCGCTCTTCCAAATTTCAGTAAGAATAGTTTCCCATTAATGAATAAAAACTTTCATTAAAAATATTTACGTTAAAAATGAATTCTAGAAGTAAAGGTTAAGAATAATTGTAATAAACTAATGTCAATATCATTTGTGAGTGATTCAAAATGTAAATTTTAAGTACTCATACAGTGTATATAATTTAAAGGATTCTCTCATTTATATAGTGCTGTAAATCAATCAATTATCATGCATACTAATTTGTTACAAACCAAGGACAAAACGGTAAAACAAAGACGGTCACGAGAACCGAGAACGCTACAAATGTTAAAATATCCTACAATAAAGGTATCAGCAAATGTGGAACATCGTTCTAGTCCAATTACTAAGTAGTCAGACCCTCACAGTATCTTAAGACGACTAAAAATAACCATGACAGATAATAGTTCTTTGTACCTATTGTACGCGAAAATCTCCTTTAATGTACCAAATAGCTTCCTCCAATAACACAGAGCTAGAGAACAATTCGACAAGGAGGAAGGATACAAACAAATAATTTTTTCATCCATTTTTTTAATTAGTTGACTCGTATTTTTAGCAGCATTTACCCGAAATAAATATAAAGAACGAGTCAACATGACTGGTTGAATATTTAGTTTTATGAATATAAGGTATAAAGTTTTCCTAACTAGATATTTTAATAGCCACTGAGTAAAGTCAACTGAGATTCTGAAAGATAACCATTTCCATATTTTCCTCAAAGTTGTTAAAAATTAACTATTTATGATATTGAAAATTATTTATTTACAAAAATGTATGATAAAACTATAATATTTATTTAAATTCACATTTCGTTTTGAAATATTTTATATCCATTGTTTTACTTAATTATGATGACATCTAAAATGATGTAAGGAAATTATTATAACTGACTTGATCATTTCGTTCCTGAAACTAACCTTCATCAATTTGAGCTATCCTATTAATTTTTTTAATTTAACGAAAAGAAATCCATTTCATTTCATACTTGTTTCAAAGGGAAATAAACATGACGTGCGTTCTTGCAATTTTGTTAATTTGGTATTAAAATGAATATTAGTTTATTCATAAATGTTATGAATATTTAACATTTATTAACAATTATTCTGCACTTGTAGGTGAGCCCAGCATTGCCAGTTGCTCAACCATTGGGATTCCGTGCTTATGCCCCAGCTCACGGTGTTCACCTGGCTCATGGTGTCCATATTGGAGCTCCAGTACTCCCAGCCTACCTTCCATCTCAGGTATCATACGTACCTGCACCTTCCGTCCACGAAGAACATCACGAGAACACTGAACAGTTTCAGCAGCAACTTCAACAAGGACAGCAAGAGAGCTCAGCTCAGCAAGTTCAGGAACAACAGCAACTTCCACAGCAGATTCAACCTCAGCCTCTTCCTCAACCCATAGAGTCTCAGCAGCCAGAGTTTGACTCGTCTGACTCTGTTGCTATCGAAAACCCTGAGTTTGCCAGAAGCCAACTGTCGAGGAATCAGCTTGGACAAGAACAAATTTCTCAGAGCATCCAGAACACATTATTCAGGTCTCAACTTCACCAACAGCAATCGCAGCAACAGCAACAGCAAATTGAACAGCAACAGCAGCGAATTGAGCAGCAACAACAGCAAATTGATCAGCAGCAACAACAACTCAGACAGCAACAGGAATCATTGGCTAGAAATAGTGCTCAAATTTCTCAACAACAATTAGAAAGGAGCCAATTGCCACAGCTTTCTCAATATGAACAGATCTCTCAGATCCAACAGTTGTCTCAGCCTCAGTATCTGCGTGTTGGTGAAATCCCTCAGATCCCCGAGCTGCAGGAATTGTTCAGGAGTCAAGGTCTTCAGCAGCAAGCAGCACGTGAGCAGCAGCCAGACCTATCACTAGCAAGGGCACAAAGGCCTCTGCTGGCACCAAGGCCAGAAGTATCCCCAAGGCAAGAACCAACTCAACAGCCACAGGCACAACTCCGTTCTTCTTCTCAAGCAGATTCGAGGTCGTACTTGGGAAGTTCTGTCATTCCATCCGTGCGCAATCTCAGCCCAGAGCAGAGCCAGATCAACCAGGATCGACTCATCGACTTGCTGACAGCCCGCGGCCCTGTCTCCGAAGTCAGGTCTGCCAACGAGCCTGTCCGTGCTCGGGTCATCTCTGCCACCCCAGCTCCTTCACACGCAACTCCAACTGACTCGCAAGTCAACACTAGGAGGGTTGTAGTAAGCAGACCAATCCAGACAGTTCAAGAAGTAGAGGTTGTCGAGCCATTTACCAAGATCGAGCGTGTTGCTGTCCACCAGCCTGCAGTGGTCAAGACTGCCCACGTTGAGTTGGCTCATGTACCAGCTGCAGTTCACGCAGTACACGCACATGTACCAACTGCTCTCCATGCCGTCCATGCTGTCACTCCAGTACCACTGGCCGCACACTACGTTTAAACTATACTAAAGTTCCTTATCAAATCATGACACTCCATTAATTTCCAAATAACAATCTACAGCATATTTTAAAATGTCTTAAATAGAATTCACTTATTAATTCATCGATCTAAAGTTTAAGGTCATATTTTACCACGAGACCCGAAAAAGATACAGGCAATTAACTCAAAACGTTTCTGCAGTTTGTTCCACTTCAAGTACAAAAACCACAATAATTAATGCTCCATCATTGTGATATTTATACGAAATAATGTCCTACAATACAAAACGATTCGTGCCATCTAAGTTTATAATTAACTGGAAATACTTTCCATGTAAAAATCAACTATTTAACAATTTCAAAAAACACTGACTAAGCGTAGATTCATTGATAATTTCAAGAATGCATTTGGCACTACCCTATAGATAGTCCATCTAAATCACAACTTTTCTCGTAATTACATTACTCGTGCAATACAATACCATATTGTAACAGACATTGATTAGCCTCCTCTGAGTTAAAAATTAAACCCTAGAAGTTAATGTGCCTACGAAAATGACTCGCTTTACCTCGCAAAAACTAAAATTTTCTTCTGGTCACACTTATCACATTAAATAAATTTTTCCGAAAGTTCTTTCGATTCTAAGAACACATTAATTTAAAACTCTTACTACTATTTCCAACACAATACCACTTACGTGCCAACAAACACTGCCTTTGAAGAATCCTAACTATATAATAAATATGTTTATTTACTTCATATTGAAGTTTAGTATTAGGCCGACACTATAATCAAAAATCCAATTAGATCATATCTTAAAAAGTGAAATATATCCTAAACTTTGTCACAATCAAAGAAACAAATACATTTATTAGATTTATCAACTACAAAATATGCAACAATCGTGAAAAATAAATGCAAGAAAAGACTGAAGGTCAATCCAACCCAATATTACTATTACGTAACCTATTTATAATTATTTTCTGTTTTCAACTTAAACATTTGTATGTAAATTTTGTAATATATTTTTTCATTCCAAATGTAACATTTATTTCTCCCAGCCGTTCCTCTCATTATCAAACCTTATTGTAAAAATTGAAAAATTTATCATTTATTATAATCCATTAAATTGTAAATTTTTCAAGGAGTGGTCCAATGAAAACAACCATTATTTCTATTAATCCCCCCTCATCCTTAGAGTTTTCATTATCCTTAGAATTTAAATTTCTCCCATATTTTGTACCGAACATATGAATATACATGTTTTGAAATGAAAACTAGTTGAACTGGCCAATAATCAAATTCATCAAACACAACGTTTGAAGAAAAATATTAACTCAATATTAACACTCCGCTAGACTAAGGCATATGTAGTCTACCATAGTTAGCTCAGGGTTGCCACAAAGTGCTCAGTGAGAACATTTATACAGAATGGTGTGTTCCAAATTTCTGATATGGTCCATTTGTTAATAAAAGCCTTCTGTGCATTAGTCACTCTGTTTTTTCTCATTTTGGATATTGATTTTAGAAAAAGTTCAACTGATCTTCTTTTTTATAATAAAATTTCCGGAATATTAATTATGTATTGGGTCAGAATATTTTACTCTTGGGATAATACTTAGATTACTTTAGAATATTGCAATATTTTATACAGAATCGTCGGAAGAATCACTATTTTGTTAAAGAAAAATTGATTAATGGACGTAATGAAGGATAAATTTTAAATTATGAATTCTATTTAAAGTAATAATCTTAAGTTGTATTTTCATATGAAGGTAAAATATTATTCAAATATGAATAAAGTTCAAAAATGTTTTTGACAAATCAGATTGATACTCTTAAAAGAAATATCTTTTTTTTTTTAAAAAATAATAATAAAATTAAGAAGCTACTATAGGCATAAATATAAAAATTTATTTTAATTCGTTTAACAGCAATACAATATGTGTCTTCTGCAATTTCCGTTCTGGCTTCCATACCCTGTTAAATTATTTACTTGAATTTGATGTAGTTTTTGCTAAACATACAACATCCAAAATTCATCTGAAATGGATTTGTATTCTAAAATATTGAGGTATTTTTGATTAAAAAAGTGTGTATATATGTGAAGGAGGGATTTAGGTAAGTATCTTCTGAGGAAACCAAAATTGAATTGTCAGGTAACCAATTTTGGATTGATTTTACCATATACCTTGAAAATATTCATTAGATTATATTATGATTTCTCGTTCCCCGAAGCTTTACTTGCATGTTCCATTCAAAGCTTCTGATATGCTTTTCTGTAAGGGCTGGATTAAAACAAGTAATAATTCCTGGATTATTAACTTTAGGTAATCTACTGAGCACAATGATGACTGTTAAGTAATACGCCGAACAAGTCTCATACATTTCTCTTTCTCTTTGTAGAAATCCGTTGGAATATATTTGATTAAAACAAACTTGAAGATAGAACGATTATTTTTCTTTAAGTTAGTTTTAGTAAATTTTAATTTGATCCAGTTTATAATCAATATTTACATAAGATTGTCTTTTATCGACTTTTACAATAAATAGGATATTCTACTGAATGTATTTTAAAGTTCATCAAATAAAACGACTTTAGTATTGAACTACTTGAAATAAAGTTTGGGCAATCTAATGGATGAGCACCTCATTCTATTTTCATAACTTCATATTCCATAGGAGCAAGTGTAGTATAATGAATTGTTATCGAATTATTTTTAGCAGTGACATCAAATCAGCGATTGAGGTACTCATGATGTGATTTTCTAAAAGTGCCCATCAATACAACCCAAAAATGACGCCATTTTAAAACAATATATATATATATATATATATATATATATAAAGTTCTCTCAAAGATGATACATGAACATTCAATGAAAAACAAATCTAAAGTTAGCTTTAGCAGATTTCCCTTAAGCTATGTATGATGAGGTCGTACTCATGACGCGATTTTGGAAACATTTCCACAAATGTCTAGCGATTCTACCTTGGAGATGATGAAAATGTGGTCTCTCAAAATTATATATACATTTTTCTTCTTTTAGCGGTCTAGATGTCGTAATTTTTGTTTGATCACTACCAAACTAAATATAACCATTTTAAATAAGAAATAAAGATGGAGTTTGTTAATGCCTTAAATCAGACAGGTGATAGGGAGGGTTTAGAGGAAAGAATTTTGAAAATTCTAGATATCTCCGTTATTATACGTCGGATTGCAAAAGTATACTGAATAAATCTTATTTCCAATTAACTGTTCTATAAATGTTGTCATATATATTTTTTGCTATCATGATTATTAACGTAGATATTTTACATTTTTAGTTTTCTGCCTTTAGTAAACCCTACTCCTACCCATACATATTAACAATAAGCTGTTATATTATGAAGAACTTTATTTTAAGGTTAAATACCACATATTGTTCTCCTTGAACTTTTACTATTGAGATAAATACAAATTACGTAACGTACGTGGGAAATCAGCTTAGTTAACTCAGCCCCTCAATGAAGGGTTTTTTAGTTTTCGGACTCAGCATCGTATATATCATGAAAGCGAATATATCACGAAACGTCATATTATTTATTATTATTATTTATTAACGTCCACTTTTTGCAACTCAGGCTAATTGGGACGGGTTATCTACAGGTTACAAGGCTTTTCTAGCCAGGGCGGGATTTTAGGATGTTATTTAATGAATTTCGTCACTATATAATTTCCTTTGACCAGGCGAGAATCGAACTCGCCACTCTAGGATTACCATGTGAGATTAAAGTCAACGCTTTAACTCACATGGCTAACCTGAGCCCCAAATATTATTTAAATATTTCATATTGTTTAAAATCCAAATAATGTTTTTGACAAACCTTTTAATGCGAGATACAAGCAAGTACCTTGTGCCATTAATTGTTTTACGTTATTAGCTCAAAAATGTTTATTTGATTTTTACCGTACTCGGTATTTACCCGTTTTATTCAACACTGAAGATCAAATACGTTATGGCTAAAATCTGGCCAGGAACAGGGAAGAGGTTGGAGTGGGGATTTCAAAAATTGTAAATATCTTTGTTATTATAAACCGAATTGAAATATGTTATAAAACCAATCTTGTTATGCTAGTGATTTTATACAATTTTTGATATACACAATATTTTTGTAACTGAAATATAAAGCTAGTTTTTTGTAGTTTTGCCCTCTCAGTAAACCCCCCCTTCTAATCAAGGGATTTTTATAGGGAAATCTAGAATATAAAGTGAGATTAGATGAGTATGGTTCCATCCCAGCAAGTAGGAAATCTGATTAGTTTATGTAGCTCTAAGTACCTGATTTTTTAATCTCAGTGAAAATAAAATGTGAAGATATTTTAACTGTAGATTAATACTTCCAGGAGGATGATTTTAATGTATGTTTTTATGGTAGAAATAAGGCAGGTGAACTTTATTTTCTGTGCCTGCCACTACTTTTTTTTTCTTCTTGATCATTGAGATACAATAAATTAGGAGGAACTACTTTAAAACAATTTAGCAGAGCCAAAGAAATTGGCTGTCGAAGCACAGAGTTAATTCGTGCTTTATATCAGAGACACAGTATTAAGACCGTAACAGATTTACTAGCAATAGTTATCCCTTCTTAAAACGATTTCATGTTACAATTAATCTATCGAAGAAGGAACATGTCATTGGAACTTTTTATAGCTAAGAAATGTATTTATATTATATTAAAAACAGGTAAAATGTTATTAAAACCTTTCCCTGAGTCATTAGAGAGAAGCAGTCAGTTTCATAATTACATCGATAGAAATAAGTTCTGGTTCGATAAGAAGTCTGTTTGCAAGCCGAAGGGCACGGATAAATTGAGAGAAAAAAACTTGTTATCCTTTCACTTCCAGACTGTGGATTGAAGCCCAGATAAAGCTCGCCTGAGCCAAATAAAAACAAACTCAAAAGAAATGAAGGCAACCTTCCATTAGTTTATAAATGAGGAAAAGGAGCAAATAAAGCCTCCGAGAAATGCAAATGGCTTAGAATCAGAGGCTAAACTCCTCCTTCTTGAGACTGCAATGGCGAATGCAACAAAAAAATTGGTCTTATTTTAAAAAAAGTTCGTCACGCAGGAGCTGCTTAAACTAAGCAGATTTCTCACGTGCAGGTATTGGACAGTTGTGATCTCACCTCACCACGTATTCTCCATTTATATGAAAAGCCGAAGGGGTCAAGGGGGGGGGGGTTACTAAAGGCAGATTATAAGAAAGTACGAAAAACTCGCATAATACTTGAGTAACCAAAAATGCATTTCTATGTAGAAAAAATTGTAGAAAATCAAAAGCTTAACAAGATTGATTCTATAACATTATATCATCCGATTCATAATAACGGAGACATTTCGAATTTTCTAATTCCCCCCTTCCTCAAAACCATCACTATATCACCATGTTGAATGGAACAGCTAATTATTGATAAAGGTATAAATCAAATAAACCACTCAAAGAAGAAATTAATAAAAACTGGCAACACATGTGGAATGAAACCCAGAACAATAAATTAAAAACTATTAAAACCACCATCCGTCCATGGAAATATTTGACAAGAGACAACAGAAGAGATGAGGTTGTATTAGGAAGACTCCGAATTGGGCACACACGACTTACGCATGGCTATCTTATGACAAAAGATCAACCCCCGATTTGTGAGAAATGTAACACAGAACTGACTATATATCACATATTAATGGAATGCCATAAGTATACAGATATTAGAAACAAATGCAATATTTCCAATAGTATAGAAGTGGCCCTTGGAGATGACCCGAAAGAACTCGATAAATTGTTTAATTTTGTAAAAAACACGAGTTTATACAAAGAAATTTAAAGTGGAATTGCTCGCATCCTCGTTTATATTGTTAAAATGGCGATATGGATGAGGATACCAAAATGTGAATTATAAATATTACAGGGCGATGATAACCTGGTAGTTTTTCGCCCTTAAACCCTATACAACAACAACAACATAAATCAAATAAACATTTCCGGGACAAGAACATAAAATCTTAAATAGTGACGTCATCAGACAACGGATTTGTATGTAACTCGGAAAGTCAATGAAAACCATATTTGGTATTTAACATTGGAATAAAGTAGATCATGATTTAACAGCTTCTTTTTACCATGAGATGAGTGGAAGGGGGGTTTAATGATGGCCGAAAACAAAAATAAAGAAATTTCTAGGTTAATATTTGACAAAGAGAAATCATGTATATATCAACATTCATAGAACATTACATTTGCAATAAGATTGAATCTATACAAAATGGGTAGGGTAAACGACCATTTGAAGATATTTTTCGAAAATCGTACCATGAGTACTTTCTCAAAAACTAATATCGTTTAAGAGAAATGTGCTAAAGAAATGTTCATTTATTTGGTAATCAGAAAATTATTGGTATCCCTAGGAGTGAGGGTTTTAAATTATCTTTATTCAAAGATAAAACATAAAAGCTGCTCATACTATAGTTCCGCAAGTATTAAACGTTTTCAGTGGCACTAACATCTTCAGAGCTACAAACAACGCCAATCAGGAGCAAGAAGAATACAGTTAGCATAATGGTTAAAAATATTATTCAATAGCCAACATTAAACAAATTACTTGTGACTTAAAACTGTAATATTTAAAATTTTAATAACACAAAAGTTTTCATTAACTTACAGTAACAGTACTCATCATCATCAGATAAACAACATTAAAATTGTAATGTCGTTATCAAATCCACACGAAGTGAGAGAGGGAGAAATAAGGTGTAAAAGATTCGAAACTTCATTATATTTCCCCGTATAAAATATTTTTGTTCCTTGCACGTAGTGTAGATAAACTGTAAAACTGCCATGTATTGCGGTTTAATCTAAAAGACAACTGAAGGCGTTTCCTTCCATCATATGACATGTCCATATAGTGTTTATTGATTTTCCGTTCTTTAAAGTATTAAACGGCCGTAAAATTTTATATTACGGGAGGAAACCCTTCATATAATTTTCATTGAGCTGAATTGTAATTAATTTTAATCAGGCAATAGTAATTGAAATAAATTTAACTACCTAAAATTAAGGTAATTTCCTAAAGAGGAAATATGCTAAATCTGTATACTGATTGCCTATAATGACGTGATACTGAAATCGTAAATTTATTCAGACCAACCAGTTTCTTTGTGCTACTAGAATACAAAATAAAAGTCAAATCTGCAGGGGCTGCGTATACTAAGTAAATTTCCCTCCTGCTAGTATCACACATTAGTGATTTCATATGTATTTTCATATCATATATTTTCTATTTCTAAATAAAATGTGAGTAGAAGTGCGAGTTGGGTTAAGTTTAAATGCAAGAAAGAACGAGTAACTTTCTTAATATTTGTGTTGTAAAAAAATGTATAGTACAATAATTGAATACCATTAATTGTTAAACAAGATTTATTCTTAAATATATTTTAATCACAATCATAATTATGTTATTTTTAATTTTACAATCCCCCTCTAAATGCCTAATTTCAGTCTTAATCTATTAATTAATATTAATTTATTACGTTAACACGTATCTCACATAATTTGTGTTCGATGAAAACAGTATTTGTTATTTAAGTTTGGAGTAAGACGTAAATTGCATAAAAGAACGTAAGTCGACAGATTTGCTAAACAGGAAAGGAAATTATAGATCTACCTTACAATTTGAAAGTTTGAAAATATAATTTATTATTAACACAAGAGTAAACAGCAGACCACTGTTTCCCGCTGTTGTACGTCTTGCTGAACATCTTGCAGGAAAATTATAAGTTATGATTTAAGGAAGACTGGAATAAATATCATAATCCCTGGATTTACTCTGTATGTTAAAATACTATTAAAAGGAAGCATTTTCTAATTCACCCTAGAGTACGTACAATAAATAAATAGTATACTTAAATAGCATTTAGACCATTGTAACCTTAGTTGTTTTAATTAATGTTAACAAGTTAATTCCCCGTCACTTTGTAGTACCAAACTTACAACACTTTATCTTAGATTTATTTCTGTTAAGAATTGTTAATGTCATGTACTTAAATATCTTCTCAGTTTGTGTATTTAATTCCATTGAGTTCAGTGTATGTTTTCATCCATTTTTTTCAAATGCCAATTCAACGTTTTTGTGTACAATCTATTAATATCATTCCTCATTAGTTATGTCGAGTCATAATGTACTTTGTTGTTGTCATTATTATTTTAATGTTATCTCTACTCTATGTGTGAGTTCAGTTGTTTATAGCTGTTTGTTTAATTTTTGTCCAGTACATCCCAGAGCTTTTGGTAATTTTCGTGGACAAGCCTAATTGTTGGAAAACGTAGGAACTAATCTATACTCCTGAAAATTAAATATTGCTGAATGCAATCCACCAAGTGATATCGAAATAAAGAAAAAGAAATAAGTAAAAATCATTGTGGTCATCGTTGGACCAAGAATGAAAAACATTTCAAAAAGAAAACGATTCTGCAATTACTTTGGTTTTGTTTTTTCTAAATTAATCATGCTCTCTCGCAGTTGTATTTGCGAAATAACAGACCACAAAATAAAGTTTAGATGTAGATTGGTAGAACTAAATATTGTTTACATGTTGTATGCATGTATACGTAATATTGGGGCTCAGGTCGGCCATATGAAATTAAGCAAAATATGACAAATTCATAAAATCCAAATCTTAATGGATTTGGTATATTTAGATTCCTGGTTTCGATTCCATTTGGGCAACATGTATTTCTTTAGTGACGAACTACTTAAATACAATCCTAAGACACTAATAACATAATCTAAGACACCTAATAGATAATCTATTCCGATTAGAGGTAGTTACATGAAGTTGACACAAATATGTGACAAGGAATTGATGCTATTGATGCAGAATTAACTGAGTATACTTAAAAAACGCCTTCAATCTGAATGTAGGCAAATGTGCACTACTGTACTGTTATTCTGGTTGTATATGACCTACACATAATTTATCCAAGATTGATTCATTTTAAATTAGCAAGTACTAAATTTTACTAGTAAAATCTAATAAACTACAATAAAAATGTAGAATTAAAAAAAAATAAATAAATACTCTCTATGTGATTCTCTATGGTGAGGGAATTTTGATGATAATGGAAAGTAACACTTATATTTATTTTCTCGTGAAATAATTTAAAAGCTTGTAAAATTTTATATAATATTAATAAACACTAAAATAAAGACGATAATAAATATTTAATTTTCGGTCTAATGGCTTACCACAAATATTCAGTCAGGTATTTTTTTTTCAATCCAAAGTTTTGTCTCAAAAGTTTAACTGCAAATTTCCCAATAAAAAGAAATTGAAAACGAGAATTTAACTATTCTAAGTGCAATTGGTTTTATTGAGAGAGAGATAGATAAATGCTTTTATTGTCATAGGACAAATGGTCCTCTCTTACAGACAATATGTTTACTATAAACTGGTTTCTACTACTATAAATCAAACTAAACTACTTACAAATTAAATTAAAACTTATCCAAAAACATAAAGATACTATATATATTATATATATATATATATATATATATATATATATATATATATGTGTGTGTGTGTGTGTGTGTGTGTGTGTGTGTGTATATATATATATATATATATATATATAAAAAACTAATGTACAAACATAAAACTAAAAATATAAATAAAACTAATATACAAACAGAAAACTAAAAATATAAATATAACTAATAAAATGTCATTATGGTGAACTATGGTAAATGTCATATGCCCATCTCGGCCGTTAGGAAATGATTAATGCACGCCATTCGGAATGATGATGATGCTTTTATTTCTATGGTAAAGCATTCAGCTCTCTTGCCGCAACAGCTGAGAAAGATTGGTGAAATTTGTTGGTTCTGCAGGCTGTCAGTTTGAAATTATTTCCCAATCTCTCACTATTCATGGGAATAAAACCCTCATAAAGATTTTTGGCCACTCCGAAATCTAGGATTTTCTTTGAAAGACATAGTATATTTAAGCTCCGATGCACCTTAGACGTGAGCTTTCATGTGTGATGTTATGTGCTCATCTCTCTTAGCATTATAGCTGAATTAAATGCTCTCTACATTACAAATATATTTGAAGGTAAGATTCATGTGTATTGTGGTAGATTAAAGCATAGAAAATCTAATTTTGAAGTCAAGCATCTTATGGATTTCAGTGAGTATAGTAATATGAAAAGAGCATCTTCTGATAGAACACAATGGTTGAAACTACAATGCGTTGCTTTAGATCATTCTGATGATTAGAATGTATGCACATCTGAACGAATTTGAAGAAAAAATATGTTATTGGGCTACTGCTTGTTCTTTTAACTCTAGAAATAAAAATGTCGAATAAGTGAAAATCAAGACTACTCAGAGCTCTGACAAAATATAACACGAAAGCATGAATTTTAAAGTTTCATAAAAGCCCGCCAGGCAGCGGCTGCGTAAAGTAAACAGATTTCCCACGTGAAGTTTTACAATAGATAAATCTACATACTGGTAACAAACACACCACCGTGAATATTAAGTGAATAAATAAAAATGGTAATGAGAAATATTTTAGTTAATTTTGATAACCTGCACGTTATTAATAATAAATAATAATAATAATAATAATAGTAGTAGTAGTAGGGAATCTCTAAACCTATTCACGTGGGACAAATAGAGACCGAAACGGCCGCACTAGCTCTTGGCGGAGGGTCCCAAACATAGCCGACTCCTGCCGACCATACACATGCATAGAAATGCAAATATCTCGGTTAATATTCAAGATACAGAATAAATGTATAGAACAAAATTTACGGTAAATTTAATTTGCAATACGATTGAATCTATACAAGTTTTCGATCCGACGTATAATAACAGAGATATTTCGAATTTTCAAAATTCTCCCCCTTTAAACACCCCCCCTCCCACTAGTCCGATTTCAGTCATTAACTTGATCTCTCTTTTTACGTAAAACGCTTAAATATGAAGTTTGGTAACTATCAAACAATAAATTGCGACAGCTAGAGCGTTAACAGACAAATATATATAGAGATATATAATTTTGAATGGACCTCATTTTCGTCATCTACTATGTAGGATCGATGGAAATTTAAAGAAATCTTTCAAAATTCGTGTCATGTGTACGACATCAATAGCTGATTTCCCTTCAGGGAAATGTGCTAAAAATAGGCCAGCCAACCTCTGAGGGCTTAACAGAGAGAAATATTCTAGACCAGAAATTAAAACAATTACTGAATTTTATCTGAATATAACATTAATTTTATTATTATTATTATTTATTAACGTCCACTTTTTGCAACTCAGGCTAATCGGGACGGGTTATCTACAGGTTACCACCCTTTTCTAGCCAGGGTGGGATTTTAGGATGTTATTTAATGAATTTCGTCACTAAGTAATTTCCTTATTTAGATACGAAGTTTGCCATGTGAGAAAAAGGACAACGCTTTAACTCGCATGGCTAACCTGAGCCCTATTAATAAAAAGTAATTTTATTAAAATGTATTTACAATAGCTAGTGTTATAGTGTACAATGAATAATAATATTTTTTATCTCAATCACTCAAAGTTTATTATTCCAAAAACAAAAGAGGGGGGGGGCAACAGAACGTATTTGCATACATCTCACAAAGTAAAAGTTTGGTATTTAATCTTGGAATGAAATGGCTCATGATACAACAGTTTATTAATAATATAACATGAGTAGGAGTGGGGGTTTACTGAAAGCAAGACACCATTAAATCCTAATGTCTTGGGTATATTAATGAGACAGAACATTTGTCTGGAGTAATATTTATAGAACATTCAATTTTCAATAAGATTGTTTCGGTACAATTTTTCGATCTGACATATAGTAACGGAGATATTCCGATTTTTCAAATATCCTCCACTCTAAACCACCACTCTCACTGGTCCGATTTCAGCCATTAAGTTTAGTAACGATCAAGCAAAAATTTCTACCACTAGAGTGTTAACAGACAAATATATATTTTTTGAACGGACCTCATTTTCGTCATCTCCTGGGTAGGATCGATGGACATTTGGAGAAAAGTTACGAAATTCGGGTGATGAGGACGACCTTAATAACTGATTTACCAGAGAAGAAATCTGCTAAAAATCAACTGAGCATTGTTAGATTATCTTCATAAGCGTAAAGCATAGTACTCCATTATTTTTGTATGCAGTGAGGACTGTTTATTCTAGTCTTGAAGAGTTACGTAATGGCGGACCGTAACCGAAATAAACAGGAAGAAAATATTATCTGTCTACCAACATAAACAGTACGTGGGTCACTTTCTATCGGGATTAAAATTCAAGCCGACCGCTCCTTTCTCCTTCCTGCAAGCAGACACAGCTGATGTATTCTACCACCGAAGTATCTGATCAATTTCTGGAAGATACTCTTCAATAACTTCGCCAAAATATGAATAATTCTTGAAAGTAAGTTACATGTAATCTTACTTTAATTTTAGAATTTAATTCCTTGTTTTTGATGTTTCAAACAGCAAATGTACTTTATTGGACTTAGTTCATCTTTGTTTTAAAAATTATTAAGAGTCAGTCATTAATTTGGTGACGGTTTTGATATTAGTTCATCCATTTTATTTAATACGTGGGTCGTGAAAATTAACGCGTCGTCATTTTTGGATGCAATATATTCCCCTTGACATCTGCAGTGGTTACTTTTGCCAATTTTATTTGAACTGACCCGGCGTTGCTTTGTAGGAAATAAGTTCAACAAATTGGAAAAAGGATAGGCCCCTAAATCTGTTGTCAAGTAATATATTTACTGTATTTCTTATATTTAGGGATTGCTATAAAATGAGTTACATCACTTAATTATTGATCATGGTCAATAAAAACGTCTTCTCCATTACAAGCACCTTAATATATAAAGAGTGCACTTTCTGAAACCAAGCTCCATCAACAGTGCCTGCTGGCCAAACAAAAAAACCTTACGAAGTAACAATCACAGCATGGTAAAAAGTGTAGAAAAGGGTCACAAAAAACAAACATGTCTGGGGTAAAAACTATAATAATTAAAAAGATATAGTCAAACAACAAATATAAAAATCCCCGAGAGTACGTCAAAAAGATAAAAACACATACCACTATCTAAATTAAAAACTACCGAGTTGCTAGGTGGAAACTTATATTTACTATATAACAATGTGGTGAAGCACCCCTCCTCCCATGAATACTTCCAACGGAGGAAATAGAATGAAAACGCCAAAAGAATAAAGGAAACGCTCAATTTTAACGATTGGGAGGAGGCGCTTTTGGTTACAGGATGTTTAGTTCATCAGCTACGCGAACTAGCCCAATGACGATTGGATTAAAGATAAAATGCATTGTTTTAAACGACGTTTGTCAAATTGACTTTTGTCAAAAGAACTTGTGTGGAAGAACTTGGCTTCGCTTGTAGGAAAGCCACAAGGTATGAAGAAAACGATCGCCACTAAAGTCCCTCCTTTTACACTGAAACTAATTCCAAGTTATAGTCATTTATGACTGTGATGGGTTAGTTTAAGATGTACTTTCAGTGAATAGTTATGTTTGAGATGACTTCAGGACTCTTAAGCTAGGTTTTAGCAGATTTCCCTTAAGGGAAATCAGCTATTGAGGTCGTACTCATGATGCGAGTTTCGAAAAAAATTTTCAAATGTCCATCGATCCTACCCAGGAGATGACGAAAATGAGGTCCGTTCAAAATTATATATATATATATATATATATATATATATATATATATATATATATATTTGTCTGTTAACGCTCTAGCGGTCGTAATTTTTGTTTGATCGTTACCAAACTCGAAATTTATGTAAAAAGAAAGATCAAGTTCGTTAATAGCTGAAATCGGACCAGTGGGAGGGGGGGGGGTTAATGTGGGGATTTTTGAAAATTCAAAATATCTCCATTATTATGCGTCGGATCGAAAAATTGTATAGAATTAATCTTATTGCAAATTAAATTTACTATAAATATTGTTCTATACATTTATTCTGTATCTTGAATAATAACGAGATATTTGCATTTGTATTCTGCGTGTGGTCAGTAGGCTATGTTCGGACTTTCCGCCAAGAGCTCTGGTGGCCGTTTTCATAACTATTCGTCCCTCGTGAATAGGTTTAGAGGTTAGTTCAACTGTTTTTTGGGGCTAGAAACTACTGGGTTATTACGCCCTATATAATGTTTTAGGTTTAGAGGTTTCTTACTACTACAGTTGTTATTAGGCAGATTTCTCTATTGTAAAACTTCACGTGGGAAATCTGCTTAGTTTACGCAGCCTCTGCGTGACGGACTTTTCTATACATGAGCTTTCGCTCCAAGCCAAGGACAAAGTTGAGTAAACGGTATTTTACTGGTCGCCAGACTAAAGTTCCTTTGGCAAATGGAACGAAGTACAAAATGTATGAACCAAACGTTGTGTAACCAAAAGAGTCTCCTTTTGTAGCCAAATTTTACGACACGAATTCCATTGGCAAAAACAAACGTTTTGAACAAATATATAGGCAGAAGTACTTGATTAGAGATGTTTAGCCTTTCCCAGTATTGATTTAAATATCGGTCAAGTTTAAATCGTAGGAACGAAGTAACTGCCATTGTCAGTAGGTTTTTTTGGTGATTCCTGAAGAGGCTCTGTGTCTTTTAAAAATTGCATGAGATAAATAAGAAAGTCTTTCACGCAGACTCTACGTAAACAAAAGTAGATTTCCTACGTGAGGAAAGATACACAATATCTGGAATATCTCGTCACGGTTACAACTCCAATAGCTAATTCCCATTTGAGGGAAATCTGCTAAGTATTTCTGAAGGAACGGAGTTTTAAATCACTCTAAGTGAACATCGCAAAATATAACATCGCCATAATACACCACTGAAAACATTTCTTTACGTCTTACGACATCTGATTTTTTAACACTGCATCCCATTTCAGTAATCCAATTAGCCAAATTTATATTTTCATTCAGTTGCACGTTCGTTGGATGAAACTATGCAAGTTACATTTCAGTATCTAATAGCATATTCATCTTAAATGCTTGTCCACAAATTTTTATAATTTAAGTGAGCCATTTTTGGTATGACACGAAACGTGGGAAAACCAAATAAAATGTACTGTGGGGACTTTCTGGACCAAATTTTCCTACTTTTACTTCTATTCAATCATCATTCATTGCAAATTCCTTTACAACACGCGATATACACTATCGCTGTATAGCATAGAAGTCGATATTTCAAAACCTGATATGTAAACGTTCTATGTAAAATCAAAAATCAAATTCTGTAAATCAGAGATGAGCAACACGCGCCCCCCTTTCAACATTTTTATGCGGCCCGCCAAGTATTTCTAAAATTGAATTTATTTTATCAATTTTCTCCCATGAATATATTGTAAAAAAATAATTACAATTTCATGGTAGTACACACTAAACCGAAACCATTTTTGTTGACGAGTTACTTACTTGACTTGAAAACGCGAAATACAATTATTCTTGGGCATGAAGATGGATATGCCTTTCCTCATTTTGGCAATAAAGAATGGATGTGCGATTTTGGGTTTCTTATCGACTTGACTCAGCATCTCAATGATCTTAATGTGGAACTTCGAGGTAACGGGCATAAAATTCAAGGCTTTGAGCGCAAATTTAAGTTATGGAAGCAGCATTTTTTGTAGAATAATGTATCCCACTTTTCACATTTAGAAAAAAAAAACGTTATTACTTCTTAAAAATACGCACAATATATAGACATTTTACATAGAGAGCGGTTTCCATGAAAATGTTTTCCTCACCATTTAATATCGATGTGGATACAGTAAACGAAGACTTTCAAATGGAAGTGCTTGGCATGCAGTATAATACTGAGTTAAAAAATGTATTTTTCTAAGTAAACATCAAACATTTTTATAAATCGTATGTGAGCCCTGAGAAATTTCCACTTTTGACGAAAAGTGCAAAGCAAATGATCTTTCTGTGCTGGAGTACGTTTTTTTACGAACAATTATTTTCGACCATGAAATTAATCAAAAATGGCCACCTACCAAGACTGATTGATGCACGATACGTGTAGCTATTTCGTCTATTTCGGCTGATATTTATTAGCATGTAAAAAAAAACAAAAAAAAAACAGTCCAAACGTCAGATTAAAATTTTTAAGTAAATTCGGTTATCTGTTATTTTATTGTTTTGTTTTTTATTTTGTATTGAAATTTGTATATGAAATCTTACATTTTTTTTTAATTTCTATATTTTTATATTCTAATGTCTATTATAAATGAAGTTTTTTAAATTATTAAGAAGTGTTACTTTTTGTGCGGCCCGCCAAAACATTTTAAAATTTAAATTGGCCCGTTGATTAAAAAGGTTGCTCACCCCTGCTGTAATTCACTGAAATCCGACAAGTAGGGGGGTTAGGGGGGTAATTTAGAAAATTCGGAATATCCCGTTATTATGCTTCGGATCGAAACATTTTATAGAATCAATCTTATTGAAAATAAAAGTTTCTATTAATGTTGTCATGTAGACGTGTTCTCTTCATTGAATATTAACAGAGATATTTTCATATTTTGGTTTTCGGCCAACAGTAAACCCCCTCTCCTACTCATTATTGTCAATAAGCTGTTACTCCATGAAACACTGCATTTCAAGTTTTAAAACCAATTATGGTTTTCGTTGAGCTTTTACATTTTTAGATGTATACAAATAAGTTATAATAATGGCGACATCAATTTAGATTTTTCGTTCTTTACTCGAAAACGTTTATTTGATCTTTGTCTCGCTTGATATTTAACAGTCTCAATCAATACAAAATATCATATTTGTTTTTGGCAGAAATGAGACTTGAATAGTGAGGGTTTAGGGGGAGAGGGGATTTGAAACTGTCAATACTCATATCTCCGTTATTATGAGTCGGATCATAAAATGTTATAGGACCAATCTTGTTAATCAAATAATGTTCTCCAATTGTTGTTCTATGCATTTTTTCGTAACTCAAGTATTAAGCGAGTTATTTGTACTTTCTTGTTTTCTGCCTTCAGTGAACCCCCTCCCGCTTCAACTCATCGGTTTTTTACATACAAGAATATATGCTGAGATGAGATCACAAGCGAGTTATACCAAGACATGGGAAATCAGCTTAGTTTACGCAGCCACTCGTAGCGGCCTTTTTAAGAATCATGTGTTGAAACCCTCACCAGTTTTTGACGATATCAAACTATTTATTATTTTTCTAAAGTAATGGTTTCTCCCACTTAATTATGCTGCCTGTACTATTTGCTAGACCAACGCAGAATCAAACACTAGCTGATTGCCGATAATGTAAAATACGGTTGAGGTCACGTTTCTATGTAAAATAGGTTCAATTCCGTTAAGAGGATCAGAAATCGAGCAGATCCTTGCACAAGATGTAGATCAGCAAATGCCTTTGGCATTACACGCAGTAGTTTTGTAGATAATCGGCAGACAATTTTACATTTTACACCATACAGTGGCAACAGGTTCGTTTGTGGTTACAAAAACTAACGTTGCGTCATTTCTGGCTATTTTGTGGAATTGTGCTCATTAAACAAATAGTAAATGTACTCCTCACCAGAGTTGAGCGTTATTTTATGATTGTACAATATTCTGAAAGTCAATCATCATTTGAAATCAGTACACGGCTGTTCCAACTACTGCCAATAAACACTAAAAAGTTCGCCACGCAGGGGCTGCTTTGACTTAGCATATTTCCCACGTATTGTCATTTAACTCAAAAAGTAAAAGTTCAATGAGAACAATATTTTATATTTAAGCTTAAAATGAAGAGCTTCATGAAACAATAGCTTATTGTTTATATATCGTGGGGATGAGTGGAGAATTAATAAAGGCCGAAAGCTAAAAAATGAAAATATCTTGCTTAATACGTAAACAAGATAGTGAAAAAAGTCCGTCACGCAGGGGCTGCGTAAACTAAGCAGATTTTCCACGTGGAGTTTTACAATAGAGAAATCTGCCTAATAACAACTGTAGTAGTAAGAAACCTAGAAAAGGGTGGTAACTTGTAGATAACCCGTCCCAATTAGCCTGAGTTGCAAAAAGTGGACGTTAATAAATAATAAAGTAAGAAACCTCTAAACCTAAAACATTATTTAGGGCGTAATAACCCAGTAGTTTCTAGCCCCAAAAACAGTTAACCTAATCTCTAAACCTATTCACGAGGGACGAATAGTTATGGAAACGGCCGCCAGAGCTCTCGGCGGAAAGTCCGCCTGGACTGGCGACCACACGCAGAATACAAATGCAAATATCTCGGTTAATATTCAAGATACAGACTAAATGGATAGAACAGTATTTATAGAAAATTTAATTTGCAATAAGATTGTTGCTATACAATTTTTGATCTGATGCATTATAACGGAGATATTTCGAATTTTCGAAAATCCCCCCTCTAAGCCCCCCCTCCCACTGGTCCAATTTCAGCCATTAACGAACTTGATCTTCCTTTTTATATAAAACGATTAAATACCGAGTTTAGTGACGATTAAACAAAAATTGCGACCGCTAGAGCGTTAACAGACAAATATATATATATATTCGTCATCATGTTCCTCATTTTCGTCATCTCCTGGGTAGGATCGATGGACATTTGAAGAAAATTTTCAAAACTCGCATCATGAGTACAACCTCAATAGCTGATTTCCTTAAGGGAAATCTGTTAAAAGGCAGTTAACATCAGTTATAAAACATTTAATTTGCAATAAGATATATTTTATACACTTTTTCGATTTGACAAATAATAACGGAGACATTTAAAATTTTCGAAAATCCCCCTCTTAGAAGGCCCCTAACGAACTTGAACGGTTTCAGCCCTTAACGAACTTGATCTTTATCTTTACATAAAACGTTTACATATACAGTTTGGTAACCATCAAACAAATAATACGATCGCTTGCGCATTAACAGATAAATAAATATACGTGTGTGTGTGTGTGTGTGTGTGTGTGTGTGTGCGCGTGTGAATATATATATATATATATATATATATATATATATATATATATATATATTTAATAATTTGGAACGGACCTCATTTTCGTTCATCTTCTAGGATGGATCGGTGGGCATTTGAGGACATTTTTCAAAAATCCTGTCATGACTACGACCTCAATAGCTGATTTCCCCTAAGGTTCTAATAAATTCGGAATATGTTTATTGATGAGAATTTTGCTCAATGATAACTTCTTGGTTTAAAAATGTTGAGATTCCATTCCTCATTGACTTTGGGTCCTGGGTTTAATTCCTCATGGACAATGGAACTGTATTGTATGCAGTTTTTCAGGCTGCAATTCATACACCAAACTGGATAACTTAAAGTGGTTAAACTGTATTACTGAGTGGAACATATCCAAGTAGGGACACTACTTCAAAAACATACTAAATGCAGGAAGCAAACGTGGGTCTCCCCGACGGAGTTGCGAATTCGGTGGTGACGAGGAAGAATGTGCAGTAACATGATTATCGTGAGATTATCGAAATAATAGTCTTTCATAAATAACAGATCTTCTTCTAGTGATAAAATTTGCAGGTGATAGTGCTTTAGAAAGTCTTTGACGATGAAGAAAATGTCTGAACGCTGGGAGAAAAGATGAACATAAAAAGAACACAAATCTATAATTAAAGAGTTATATATTTTCCCTACGTCACATAAATAATCCTTTCTGAGCCTCTTGGAGGTTTAAAGAGAATTCAGAAAGTGTTGGTGAGAGTATTAAAATGTTTTACTTCCAGGATGGTTATGACCCATCGCTATTCCTGCTTCCAAGATGCTTATCTAGGGTGGATTGGTTACTGTTGTAAAATACTCTACAGACATTTGGAAAACTTATCGAATTTAATTTTTGTCTTCGCTTATGTCAGTGAGGTTGGATGATGTTTGAGGAAATGCTTCTTGCTTGATTGGTTTCCATCACGCTAATTATAGATGGGTTGACGTTGCTGAAGGCATTGAAGTCCGAAGAATTGAAGACGAAAATCTAGGTAAATGACTTCAATAGCTACAAGTCGGCAAATGAAAAAGTAATTGTAATTTAAAGAGTTGGGGACGGATTGAAAGCACTGATAATGAATATTTTAAGGTGCATTGATAAGACTGTGAGGCCGAATGAAGTGAAACAGGCAAGTGAGTTGAGGTGAATGGCAGAGAAAGATACTTCTCAGATGCATATGGAATGGAATTGGTGAGGCTCATGGCAGCATGAATTATAACGCGAAGACACTAGTTGAAGTTTGAATGGCTCATTAACATTTTTGACTTCACAAAGGAGGTTAGTATGAAGTAATCTGTGTCTCTGGAATAAGTGGCAATATATAATTACTAGGGACCATACTTCTTCACTAGCTTCTGGCAGGTTAAAGATATTGTGGATAAACTGAAGTTGGTTGAGGCTCTGCAGATCATAGGAATAGTTACATAGGGAGGTTATTTCACTATCCTCTGACAAGTTAATGATATTGTAGAATTGTGGCTGTTGGAGTATTGTGGCTGAAGTCTTTTGAGCCTCGTTGATAACTTGTAAAACTAGCAAGCTTATCATATTGACTAGGACAATTGTGGATTTGACGTTTTGAACGACTGGAATCCTCTCATGATAAAAAGATGAGTCTTCTTATTTTGGGAGGTGGATTATCAAATTTTGATTCGTCAAGATCATATCCGTCTGAATCAGGATCTTTATGGGGGTATGGTTTCGTTCATACTAGTATGGAGGATATACCCAAAAAACCGTAGGACGGTCAATCCAAAAAAGCTGTATTTTGTTGTTGAAACTAGAAAACGCCAAATGTGGTTTAATGACACGAAGAATGGCTTTTAGAATCTGAGAACCAGGATTAACGGTAGAATAACCTGACTGTTGGTCCATTCTTGACCATTTCTCTCATTATGTTTTTCTCTTTATTTTTAACGTTCAGAATCTCTGCTAAAGTTATATGAAACCTACATCATCTGATTCTATAATACGATTTTCCCATCACCTTTTTTTTTGAACATGGTAAGTATTTTCATTCAATTCAAAACGACATGAACGCCACCAGCATTTGGGCAGCCCAACGAAAGTTAGTTCTGAAGTAAAAACCCATTATCACAGATCATAATCTCTTCCTTATTCATTTCCCTTGTTCCATCCTTTTCTGTAATCCAAATCCTATTGCTTCCCAATACAAAAAATACGCCTGAAAGACGACGTTTCCCCTTTGAATAACTTACCACTTTTTCTGCTTCAGAAACCTTCGTCTCTTTCGTCAATAAAGGACGCTTGTTCAGAATTTGAGCTGAAGGGTATAGAACTTAAAAAAATCTATAGAACAATTTTTATTCTTAACACCCATACAGTATATTTACTTTTAAACAGAAAAGCCTGCACAATGTAACAGAAAAGCAAGCACTCGATGCATCGTGCTCTTGTAGGTCACTAGTAATTTAAATTACACTCTCAACATGTTAAAAATATTGCCCAATTAATTTGCTTCACCTTTAACTTGAAGAAAGTGCAGTGTCTCCAAGATTCCAGGTTCCAGCACGCCCTTAACCACGGTCTCCAGCAATCGTGAGAATATTGTCCATTAGGAGAGATCATGTCCTTCTCACGACCCACAATACTAGGTGTCTTCTACACTGCTCGGGGGAGATTTTAACATAAAAAAAATATTATTTTTGGAACTCCAAAATTTACATGCCCAAATTGCGTTTTTTCAGCATGAATTAAAATGCAATATTTTCCATATTAAAAAAATGAAGTACAAAAAATGTAAGCTCATGAAGAAGTAAATACATTATTCTAAATATGCCAATCACCATCGCTGTGGGGCACAAACCAAATAAACAAATACAAATAAAATGCCTTCTTATAAGCAAAACCTATTTGCTTGTTAATTTTCAGCTCTCTGTTACCGCTTTCGCATTGCTTAAAAGGAAATTTGATAATAGCAATCTACAACATTAACCATGTTTGAATTAAATTGCGTATTCGAACATTTTGAAGAGCAGTACAATGTTCTGTCCATATAGGATCGTCCTACATTGGGGTGGAAGATACTTTTTGAGGTCTGTTTCTGTGAATTGAATTAAAAATAGTACGAAATTTGTTGAACATTTTGATATAAACGGATAATCTGTTGTTGACGCCATCATTTTGAGTTATAAACAAACTATTTTGATGCACTGCATTTAATTAGAATGATTTATACGGTATCTCCTTTCCAATACATTCTTTCAAAGAATTGAGTGTCATAGAATATAATTTGTAGACTTTTCCTAAACAAACAAAAATCGTCCTATTCAAGTGTTTTGTACCTCTAATAGGTACGGAGACATTTAAATAATTCCATTGTCCCCACCCCTAAATAATCTCCCTCCTATAAGTGGACTTTCGTCAAACTAGTGGCTACAGAAGTCCTAAATATAAATTTCAACGTTATAAGACAAGTCATTTTTGAATGCGAGGTACATAAGTAAAACTTTATATACATTGTACAAGGAAAAAGGGTAAAATATATGGTCTCTATCCGTAATAGGCCCAGTGAAATATATAATTTTCAACTTTCTCTCACCACAAACCCTCCTCTTGAGAACATTGACTCAGTAATTTGAACAGTTTTTTTTTTTAAACTAATATATATTTGTATGGGTGTTTTTTCCCCTTTCTAGGGATAAAAAACTGAATTATAATTTTGATAAGCCTAGATCAGAGATCCTCAACGTGGTCGATATAGACCCTTTTTGGTCGAAATCAGTTTCCTATTGGTTGACATAAACGAAAACTGATTTTGGTCGTCGACGAGATCTAAAAATCGATTTAGCACAATTTCATATTTTAACTTTTCAAGATACTGTATAAGTTATGTTGCGCGTACCAATTTGCTATAAGAATGACTAAAATTTTAGTTGGAAGTACCATTTTTTCCTGTTTTCCACGCAGAGTATCCCTCTAACGTGGGAATTTATTTAAATGTTGTGTGCTCCATCCTTTGGATACTACACACATTTCAGCATTACATTATAATATTTCTTATATAATAATTATAAACATTATAGAACAATAAATTAATTAAATAAAAACAAAAAAGTAAAAAAAAAAGAAATAAAATTAAAACATATGTAAACATAAGGTGTACAACAGTAGGTGTATATCTACAAAATGGTGTCCAAATCTTGAATAAATGCATTAAATCTCTGGTTGAATTTGAGTAAAAGTTTCGGTTTGTCCGTCGGCCAAGTTCCGTTTTGTAAAGTAATATACTTGATGAGTTTTGTTCTTGGTCCGTCAAGTAATGTACAGTCATAAAAGAGGTGGTCATATGTTTGTTCAGTCTCATTGTCACATTTACATGTATTTGTGTTTGTTAGTAACTCTTCGTAGGCCCATGTCCTGATATAAATTGTATTTGTTTAGGAGAGCTAAGTATTATTTTTTTGCCTCTGGTATACAGTTGGTATGTACTTATGTAATTGCCGTCCTTTAGTAGTGTTTGTCAATTTTGTATAAGATTCGTCTATCAAAATAGTTTTAATGGTCTGTTTAGTCAGTTTAGAGTATGTAATAGGTATCGTTTCGTCTCTTGAAGCTGTATTTGCAAGTTGGTCTGCTGTGTCATTTCCTAAATTTCCGGAGTGTCCTTTTATCCATGTTATTGCCACTATTACATTCTTCTGTCTACATAGTGTACCATTGTTGTAGTTTTAAAAAATTAAACAAGTCGATAAGCGTGCGAAATATGTATGATATATTTAAAAAATCATCAGGTCCATTCTTCAGACAGAATTGTTTTTAATCTTTTATATGTTTACATTGCGATTATAATGTTTTTTTTATGAAATCATAACCTACTTAAGTCGGTCTTTGCATTCCCTTATTTATTGTTCAATTTAGTTTCATAGCAAGAGAACCACTTGAAGTAAACCTTAAGGAGGCCTGAATTAAGGAGGACTATTATCATTCTGAAGAGAACGTCCGAAAGGCGAACTCACAAACTCCCACTGCCTACTCCACCAGCGATGACAGTAGAGCACTCTGGTAAGGGATTGGTGAGTTAAAGTTTATCTATTCTAGGTCCGAGCATATGCCTATTCACATCAGAATTCAAAAGTATTTCAGAGTTATTTATTAATGACCAACGGAAAAAAAAGTAATACCCTCGGCCCTAACCCCCAATTGGTGGTAATTGTTTCCGGTATTAAATTGGACAATTTATCACAATTCATCAGTTGTCGACTTTCCTTCACTTTTTGGCTGTCATAAATACTGGCACTATTTATATATTTTCATAAATTCGCTACGAAAAAAGTAACTATGTTAAGAACGTACGGCTTCAGAAATTTCAAGGACTTCTACAATCACTGAACTGAGCAAGTTTCATTGCTTGTTTAATTAGTATCATAAACCAGACCGAACTTCCTGTTTTTTTTTTTTTTTCCAATAGTACATGACAAACTTTTATAACTTTGTGGGTTACTTATATCTAATGCAAGTTAAATCTTTCAACAGCCTTGAATGGTTGAAAACTGCTTACCTTAAGTTGTTGATGATTGTAGATGTGATTTTTGTCGGGCCGATCAACAGCATGGTTATTACGCCCTTCCATAGTCTATAATTTACTGTTTATTTGGGTCTCCCTGTTAATTTGTGTAAGTAAATGTAGTCTATTCATATATTCACTTTACATAGTTTCTTACTTATACATTTTAATAATTCCTAATTACTTAACTAAATACAAATATACTAAGCTAATTACATAAGTTACTAATTACTTGCTAAATTACTTAATCTTCTAAACTATTATAAAATGACATTTTTTCTAATATTTTATTTTTTCCCAATTTTTATTGATTTTTTTCAATTTATTATTTTATTTATTTATTTTTTTTACTCTGGTCTCTCTTGAAAACGCATACATCTTTCACCTTTTTGGTGACTGTATACTAGTGAGTGTGTTGCTCAATAAATCTTTTTCATTCTCCTATTCTTTATTGATAACGGTTAATATACTCTGATCACAATAAACCACTGTGATGAAATGTCTTACTTAACATATCACTTCCATTGCTTTTAATAATTAATTCATTAACTATACGATGGAAATAAGGTGTTTTTTGTAGGTATATCGGAATATTTTTCACAAGGCATGTTAGCTGTATAGGTTTCACTCATGGCGGCATTTTCATAACTTCTCTTCATATGTCCAGCGATCATACTAGGTAGAGGACAAAAATGACTTTCGTTCACATGTTTATTATATGTGTTTACACACATGTAATTTTTATTTAGGCCTTGCCAGGCTCGATATTGAAAAATGTAAAATCTTTAATCAACGATCAATTCATCAATGGCAGAAATTAAACCCGGCGGAGTTGGAGTGAAATGTAAATTTCTAAAAATCACTATTTTCAGAAATTGGATTAAAAAGGTTCAATGAACCAATGTTTATGATTATCATTTTGAACGATTATCGTTCTATTTATTTTTCTGTATTTCATATATTAACAGAATTATTTGTATTTATACTTTATTTTCAACTTTCTATGAGAACCTTCAAGCACAAAATATCTGGAATGCAGATAATATTTAAATTCTTATTTCTCTCAGATACAAATCTCACTAAAAAAAAAAAAATAGAGAATAGTATATGATGACCTATCATTTTGGTGCTTGTGAAATCAGTTTAGTTTAGGCTAGTTCTTTTTTCTTCAGGTTAAAAAAGTCTTATAGGTATCTGGATCAAAAATTGTGGCGAAGAAATAATTAATTCAAGATTCGGATCACAGAACTCGATATGATATAATCTAGATCATAGAGATACAATATGGAAAATATAGTTCCAGGGTTAATAGATATTCTGATCAAAACATACACACAGACACAAACACACACACACACACACAGAACAGGTATATACGCAGAAATTTATTTTATCTAGCCATATACAAATAATAAGAAACCATGGTCTAAAGGCTAGAGCATGCCATGCTTAAAACAAAATGCCCCAAGAAGAACAAAATCTCCCAGGTGTTGCGTAAACTAAACTGATTTTCAATTTGCTAAAATATGACCCACTGATTATATCATTTCGCCATCTATTCTCTATTTCTTCTTATTGTAGGAGGCCCATGTAAACAGAAATTAAAATGTTAGCTGTACATAACATATATAATGAATGAGGTTCTTAAAGTGAAAATCGGATGAGCTAGTGGAAGTGAGGGTTTGCAAAAAGCAGAAACTGAAATAAAAAGTCCGCCACACAATGGCAACTTAAACTAATAGGAGTTCCAACGTGCGTCAAGTATTTGAATATATCTCAAAACGTAAATGTTCAATACGAACAATATTTGGTATATAAGCTTCAAATAAAGTGTTTCATAATATAGCAGCTTAACAGTTAATATGAAGTAAGTCGGAGTAGGGGTTTACTAAAGGCTGAAAACTGAAAAAAATGCGAATAACTCCGTTGAAATCAACATATTGAAAAAAACGTACATGACTATATTTGTAGAACATTACATTTTCTTTAAGATTGGTTCTACACAATACTTCAATCCGTCCCATAATAACGGAGATATTATGATTTTTCGAAATTAGGCGTCTCTACCCCCCCCCTACTTGTCGGATTTCAGCTGTTAACGAACTTGATCTTTAGTTCTACATAAAATTTTTAAATATCGAGTTAGGTAACTACCAAATAAAAGTTTCCACCGCTAGTGCGTTAACAGATAAATAAATAAATATATATAGTTTCAGATAAAGTGGAATCTGCTAAAAAGTCCGTCACGCAGGGGCTGCGTAAACTAAGCAGAGAAGTTTTACAATAGAGAAATTTCATGAGAGTCGAGCAGTTAAGGAAACGGCCGAACTAGGCGGGAAAGTCGCCCGTCCGTTAGCGGCCCAGATTTAATAAAAATGCAAATATATCGGTTAATATGCAAAATAGAGAATAAATGTATATAACAATATTTATAGTAAATTTAATTTGCAATAAGATTGATTCTGTAAAATATGTTGATCCGACGTATAGTAACGGAAATATTTCAAATTTTCGAAAATCCTCCCTCTAAACCCCCCACTCTCACTGGTCTGATTTCAGCAGATAACGAACATTATCGTTCTTTCTCCATAAACCGACTAATAATCAAGTTTGGTACCGATCAAACAAAAATTGCGACCGATAGAGCGGTAAAAGACAAATACATATATGTATATATATATATATATATATATATATATATATATATATATATATATATAAGATTTTAAACGGACCAAACTTTTGTCATCTAATAGATAGGATAGATGGACATTTGAAGAAAAATTTCATAAATTCTGTCATGAGTACAGCTTCAATAGCTGATTTTCCCTAAGGGAAATCTGCTAAAAACGAATATTTCAATTTAATAGCCGTTTAATACAGCATTTATACAATAGGTCATTAAATTGACAAGAAAAATGGTTAATATACAATTTTGCTATCCAAATCATTTCATTCCCCCTCTTTCTAAACCTCTCTGGTCTGATTTCAGCCATTAATGAATCTGATCTTTAGTTTTAAGTTTAAATGTCGAGGCTTGCTAACTGGCAAAGAATAGCTCCGATGGCTAGAGCGTAAAATATACGTATATATTTTTTAACGGACATCATTTTTGTCATTTCATGGGTATGATCGGAAGATATTTGGAGAAAACTTTTCTAAAAATGCGTCCTGAGATTCCTTAAAGAAAATTCAATAAAATGAGAGGTAGGTTTTATCAGAGCTAGGGGACATTAAAATGCTACTTTATCTAAATGTTTTTGATTTTGAAGCTCGTGAATTTCGAAGAAAAAAAAAATCGTTCATAGTCACTTTGTACCATAAATCAGCTGTAGTGGCGCTTCAAAAGCGTGAAGCGTTTTATTCGAGCTCCGGCAATGAACCCCACGCTCTATAAAGCTAAGTGCAAAATGATCCGAAACCATTAAAGGCTGAAATTATCCTGTTGTCTGTGGGGATGTTCGGTCGGCTGACCAATAGGTGTGGGGAAGATATCGCCAGCTAGGGGTGGAGGCAGCTGATACAAGAGTGGGGACCAGCTGAGGCTCAGTCAACCCCTGACGTTCTTCGTGGATCAAACCTCTCGCCAAGTCGACGGTTCACAACCCTTTCAGTGAGTACATTAAAATCACCAACTACTATAAGATAATTACTATAAGTGTATTGTTTTAAAATAAATTATTTCCCAATCAAATTCGCTTGAAAAAATTATAAATTTATCCCTCTCTTAGGGGTAGTTCACATAAATATGAGTTCATACAGTAAAACGTAAAAATAAAAGTAAACTAAGATAAATACGGTAGACTTTTTTCTTTCTGAGGCACTGTATAATGACAATAAAAGATCCCAAGGTAACTGAAAGGAGGCAAAGTCTTCCGTCAGGCGTCAGTTTTAATTTCTACGAAGAAACAATTAGATTGCATTCCTTATAAATGTATACATTAAATTATGTATATTTATCTGCGTAGCCATCCATTTATTTACCGCAAGTGCAAATTATTGAAGAAGAAATAAAATGTTAGTAACAGATAAAATAAAATAACTTGACAACTACTTGTATTTTGTAGACCACACAGGCTACTAGTTCTTTAAGTTTAAGTTTCATATGCTCACTCTCACGAGCACAAGTTCAGTACTGTACTGCAGTTTCGATTATTTTTTTATTAAAAGCGAAGTGTCAATTTAGCAATTGAATTCACGCCATAAACACTAATAATAATTTAGGGGCTCAGGTTAGCCATGCGAGTTAAAGCGTTGACCTTTATCTCACATGGTAAACCTAGAGTGGCGAGTTCGATTCTCGCCTGGGCAAAGGAAATTATTTACTGACGAAATTCATTAAATAACGTCCTAAAATCCCTCCCTGGCTAGAAAAGGGTGGTGACCTGTAGGATAACCCGTCCCGATTAGCCTATGTTGCAAAAAGTGGACGTTAATAAATAATAATAAAACTAATAATTTACTTAACAGTTCTTGCTCGTTTGAGACATGGCCATTCACGGATAACACACGGACACCTCATGACTAGAACTGAACCACCTTTATGTACACTGTGTGACACAAAACTAACCAGCAAGCACTTACTTACAGACGGCAGACTAATAACCGCCAAGACCTTACCTACCAAACTTTAATAACTACTACACGACAATATCCCACATTTCGGCAATCATAGAACAACTCCAAGAGACACAACTTTAGAATCAAATTTAACACTAAGAGATTCAACATTAGACTAATAATATCTACTGGAGAAAACGTAACCGCCCATTTACTGACAACTGTAGATAGTTTAACATATATTAAGGTGGCTATAACAAAACTATTTTACTTTTATAATAAGAAAAAGTGTGAATCACTCATATGGCTACACACCTAAATAAATATATTTTCTCTATCTTGAATATTAAAGGAGATTATTTCGATTTTTTTAGTTTCCATGTTTAAGTTAACCCCCAATCCTAGTCATGACATATTAAAAAGAAAGTGATATATCCAGAACTACTTTATTACAATCTTATAATAATTAATATATATTATATTGAAGATACCTTTATTATTCGAGATACTTGCAAATTCGTTGTGTGATGACGTCATCAGTTAAGATTTTGTGTATGCTATACCACCACGTGGGAAATCTAATTAGTTTATGCGGCCGCTGCATGACAAATGTTTTATACTTCAGCATTGCGTTTCTATATTACTTTTAGAGTTATTGTTTTTCAAAATTGGATATATTTCATTTTATTTCTGAAGGAAGAAAGGGAAAATGGGGATGTGGATTTATACTAAAGCTTTATTTGTACAATAGATAATTCATTAATTCTGTAAAGTAATTTATCCTTAGATATGTGTTGTAAGTTCTCTGTGAATTTCTCCAGAACTTTAAGTATTCGCCGCCATAACCTCAGAAGTATTCGCTCGTACACATTTACGCCTTTAATTAAACTTAGTACACTCCATTTCTCAATGAAGTGATTCTTGCTAGTAATCACCAAATTGTTTCTATTTTTTTTCACTCACTTAAAGTTGGCTGTTTGATATTAAATGATTTTCGATTATATTACTCCCTAACCACCAGAGGTAAAAACAGGCAAGGAATTAAACCAATTTTGCTAAAACGTTATTACAATATCAGTATCAATATTTATATTGCTAGCAATTTTTATAATGAAAACATCATTAAAATCTCAATTAAAAAATTAAATAACCCTTATTTGGAATACATCAAAAACAAATAAAATAGCTAGATTCGCCCACAAGCAATATTATCAGCCATTAAGCTTATCACACCAACATGTTCAAGTTTGGAGTAAAACATGTGTTAACAAATACATTACAAAATTATTGTTATATTTATTTATTATTATTTATTAAATTCCACATTTTGCTACTAATACTAATTAGGACATGTTATCTATAGGCTACCACCCTTTTCAACCAGGGTGTGACTATAGATAATACTGGTAAAATATGTTACCAGGTTCTCTGTATTGTTTGTTATAAGCATTGTTATATAATATTGGTATAACTTGATATTTAGAACTGAAACACTAAATCTGTGAAAGGTCTTCAACATATAAGCCCATCAGGAGAGAATTGGTAGTCTCAGCGAGGTTAAGAATTGGCCATTCACGACTAACACACTCCTTTTTAATAGACAAGACGAACCTTAATGCCAGCACTGTTTCTATTTTCTTACTGTTTCTATTCTAAAGGCAATAAACTATTTACTAACCAAATGCCACCTAAGGAATATCATAAACTTGCCAGACACAATAACAGCAATACACCGTAGGCCAGTACATAGAATCCAAAACTGAGGAGGTAACATTCAAACCGTGCTTTGTCCATTTGTTTCATGCAATGTGTGCTTGGTCCAATTTATTATCTAATGTTTATTATACTTATTACGCTAAACTATTTTAACAATGTATCTCATTGACAAAACATTTATTTAAACCATATAGGAGTATTTTTCATTACAAAAAACAAATATATATATATGTTTTATATTCAATTTCATGGTTTCCTAAAAAGTACATTCATCCGGACAAAGCACGGTTTGAATGTTACCTCCTCAATTACATACTTCAAAGATCCATATTTATTATTTATGAATATTAATTAAATGCATGACTCACGTAACCAGAAATTACAATATTATTGAGAAAACGAGCATTAAGAAGAAGAGACATCTTAAACCATTATGTAGTCTATACATCTCCCAAAAGAATCGCCGTTCAATCTCCACGATTTACGAAACGCGGCATAAATAAACTAAAAAAAAATAATTAAGTGCTCCACATCAAAAAATCAAGACAAAGGAATATTAATTAAGTGTACAAAATTATGAGGCCATTAAGTAAAAACCTAGTTTTAAACTCTGAAATTGAAATTGTGGTTTCCTGTACAGATTTTTTGGTGTAACATATAATTATATATATATATATATATATATATACAAGCGGACCCGGCAGACGTTGTGCTCCATGATATTTCAAGCGATTAGGATATTAAATTTAATAATATTATTTTAAAACAGAAGCTACTTTTAATAACACAAAAATCAACTTTTGTTATGTGTACGTTTGCCTAAAAAAACAAAACAAATAGAAAATGAAATATCACGAATTATTCAGGCCTCTCTTATAACCCCCAGTCCCGTTCGAACCTAAAAAATTGAATATAGCTTAGAATCATGGAAGAATTAATGCTAATTTACATATAGAGTTGGCTCCCACTCTAATTTTTTAGTGTATATCTCGTTTATATTTTGTTATACGACAAAAGCGAATATAACAAAAGTTACTCTAAATAACAAAATAAATAACTTTTATCGCGTGCATATTTGCCGAAACCCCAAAAGGAAACGAAATATCGCTATTTTTAATTTTAGCCCTTTCTTACAACCCCCACTCCTGCTCCATCTTCCGGGCTGATTTGTGAATCTAAACCATCCAGGGCGTCCCCCGAAATTCATTCAAATCGGTCAAGCCATTTAGGAGGAGGTCAGTAACATACACACGTACAATAGAATAATATATATATATATATATATATATATATATATATATATAAAGAGAGAGAGAGAGAGAGAGAGAGAGAGAGAGAGAGAGAGAGAGAGAGAGAGAGATTGTGTTACACGGTATCAGCTATCAATATCATTACTTTTTTTCTAATTTTTAGTTATTAGCTATTTTTTTCCATAATTATCTTCAATATGAGTTTTGGCGGAGACTCGTTGGTCCGAACGTATTATCCAATAAAAGGAGTCTACTTTTACAAATTTAGCCACTTTAATCTCTGGTTTTAATATCAGTTTGCGCTCAAAGATTTCTCTAGCGTGATGGCAACAGAAAAATGCCTGAGTATGATGCACTATGTATAATGACAATATTATTTATACTGATCCCGCTTGTATATATTACCATGATGGTTCCATTAATGACTGCAGTTATAAATAAATTGGCTTCCTTATGGCTCCAGCTAATTGCGGAGACTTACGTGATTGAATGCAGTTACGCGACCTTAGCATGATGATTGAATGTTGATTATTCCACATTGAAGGCAATGATGAATTATATAAAGTGATTCCATGTTAGAATTTCCTCGAACGACTATTTGTCGCTGCTGACAAGTCCGTTGCGTTGGCGTTTATTTTGATTCAATCATTGTAAACCTTCTCGTTCAATCAAACATTGTCCTCGACTCAGTACTGATCTTCATTTTCAAATGATTTCAGAAATTATAGAACTCAAAATTTTAATCCCGCAAAATATTCTTCTTATGAGTTGATATTCTATGGAACGGGCTTAATTCTCTCTAATTAAAGATATTAACATTTCCGATAGTGAATTTTATAATTTTTTTTTTTATATAAATGTTTTGTATTTTGGACATTTCTTTTTGATATTTGACTCTATTACAGTATATATATTATGTAAACCATTCAGTTCGCCTTGATAGAGGTTATAAATTACACTCAAACATTGGTGGCAAACTGAAGTACATTTATTTCAACTTTGTGACCGACAACCAAATCAGATAAGGATAGTTTAATATTTTACTTCTATCATTGCTGCATTAGTCATAATGACTTCCGTAAGGAAATTCTCTGTTCAGATATAACAGATGTTAACATTGATCAAAAAATTCATAAAAACTCGATAGAAGAGAAGGATAGTAAATAATAATTCACAAATTCATAATAATTTTCTTTTGTAAAATTAAATATAAATTACAAAAATTCACTTTACATTTCTATTTATTTTATCATTTCATATTATTAGTTTCCAGAAAGGTCCAAATAAATATTCCTTATGTCCTTATTGTAGAAAAATTTATATGTTGGTACTTTATTGATTATTCAGTAACAGGAAAACTAAATAATTTTACCAGTAGCATTTAACCCTGTCTGAGAATGTGTGCCTCATCTTACCTCACCTCAAAGTTCTGGAAGTCAGAAAGGAATTCGGTGAGCGGACGTTTTTTAAATTCACCCTTCACAAAAATGGCTCACAATTTGAAAAAAGTGAAATTTTTCATTTAAAATTATTGATAAATTTAAAATTAAAAGTTTTATTTCTCAGATATTTGCTTTTAAAATTCAAATAAAAAAGTTAGCTGCATAAGTTTGTGATCTAGCAGAGAAAGTTTATTTTGATATGCTATTCACTAACCTTAGTGATATCATTAGAGGTTATTTAATTTTAATTACAATAGAAAAAAGGGTAGTAAAGAAAGAAAAACTGTCACTACTCTGAAAAAATAATTAATGAACAAAAAATTAATATATTTATTATTATAAATTATTGCTTTTGATTTTTTTTTAAACAAACTAATCTTTAACTTGGACTGGAACGTGTTGTAATTCATCTATTCTGGATCAGTTTTGTTGAAGCAGTTGTTGCTACAAGCACTCAAACTTCTAAATTCAAGATCTTTGAAGTACGTTTAGCGGTGAAAATAATGTTTAAAGTACCTACCATTATTTTACATTTTTGGAATTATTTTAGCCTGTGATACTTAATTTACTATGACTATTTTGTGTTGTAAATTATCACATGTTATTAGAATGATGATGAGTTCGAAGTTAGCCAAGATTTGACGAAATATTTCGAGATGATCCTTGTTCGAATGTTTAACCAAAACTGAAATGGAACAACTCCAAATTTCAGCAAACAATTCACTCAAACGTGATTGCAGTTTATTTGCAACTCGAAATATTTCGCCACATCTCAACTCACTCCCAAATACCAAATAAAAATGGTGTCTCCATATCACATTACTTCGCCGTCCTCCAGACTATTCATATTTATTAGTACCATCTCAATTTTATTAGAGTAATATGGTGGCTGACGAAGTATTAACATATAATGGCTGCCAATTTAATTTTCATGTTGGACAGGTTTGTTGAATTGATTTGAGAATTGACATAATACTTTGAGATATCCGCATACATAATTTGTAAGCATATTGACAGGTATTCCGGAGTGAGTTGATAAATTATTTTGAGATTTAGACTGTCCTAATTTATTAATACTCCGACAGGTTTCTTTTTGAAGTGAGATCGGTTCTGACAGAATATTTTAACATACAGACACTAGTAATTCGTTCATTTACTGACATGTAAGACAGACAATCATAATAGTTTGAACATGAAGGCCTCAATATACACACATTAGTGAATTTAGCTTGGTATTCCAGATTAGTTTAGTTGGTAGTTTAAAAAATATGTTTTGTAAAAACAAAACTTCAATTTTTTTCCTATTTTGAATACCTGAGCTATTGTTGGGCATTGTTCATCCTTCACTCAATGACCGAAATTTGTATAAGCTATATATACTTTTACTTCATACGAATAAATGCACTGAGTAGAAAAGGCAAAAGTTCAATTAATGAAACGCACTTCTGCCTAATGCGTTTTTTAAAATAACGCTCCATATGTTTCAAAACGTTTCTCGGTACTTTTCAGGAGCTTAAACCAGCACAGAACTATGCTACTTAACGTGCTACCGATTGCTTTCCGATAGAGTGGCCTAATAACTAATACTGTGTCCCCTCTGATAATCAGCTGATCTTTGTTATTTTCTTAACATCGATGTCCTAACAAAGCAATGCATGAAATTAGAATAAACTATATGGAAGAGGCATCATCCTTCGCCGAACATATTGAAAAATATATGGTCTTAATATTTTATCGTCCATTGTTCCATTTGTTATTTTTTCTCAATTTCCTGTTATATTAATGTTTTCCTTTAATTTATGTTCCATTTTTTCTTTCTTTTTTATTACAATACACCGCATCTTCGATTGTCATTAGTGGTAGAAAGATCTAAATTTCTCGGAACAAACAAGTTTCAGTTAAAATGCAAAAAGTCTTTTTATCTCTTCTTCGTCGTCTCCAAGGTTGGTTCTCTTAAGTTTGGTTTGAGGTTCAAAGCTCATCTTGGAAGATCGTATTTTTTACAATTAAGGAGAAGATGTGAGACAGAAAGCTGAACATTACAACAATCGCAGGTTGCTGGGAATAAGCCATTCAATAAATAACTATGTGTTAATTTTGTGTGTCCAATTTGGACACGGACCAGAACAACCACCTCTTTCGGATTATTCTACTTGCAGTATTCAAACGCCCAGTAATTTCTTTGATTTATCATGTTTTTTCAACCAGTCTGACATCAAAATTTGAGATATGAGCTTCTGAAACTCTCGTTTCCAATCATCTGAGAAGATGAAGGTTACTATAGTTCCATCTTCCAGCTTCCAAATCCGCCATTTCTTTACCCTCCAAACCAAAATGTGAGAGAACCCAAAAACAAATTTATCCAATTTAATTTTTACAATTTAATATGTTTTTTTCTGAGCTTTGTATTTGTTGTATTATTGTTTTATTTCATCTACAATGAAAGCAAAAATTTTCAATTTACATAAAAATAAGAGTAAACGAGTGACTAGTAAGAGAATATATTGTCTCTGCTGTCAATATTATTACAGTATTGTTTTAATTAGTTAGTTACATTTTTCTCAGATTTCCATTTATAAAGTTTTCTCAATATATAGACAGCCAATTTTTCTAAATATTGTATTTTGAATCGTTTCTATTTACCGTGTCTTAAACTCCACTAAAATAATTCTTTACTTTTTTTTCAAACGTCTAAGAGATCATTGTTTCCAAAAGTTTTTGGTTTTCCTTAAAATTATCATTGATTATTTCTACAGGCCACAAGCATTGATCACAAGAGGGTTTGAGTAATTTGCAACACATATATATATATCAAAGAAATATTTGATACAAGAAAGCTAATTATAACTTATGAAATAAGCAAACCTACTTTTATTCCTAAAAGCATTCTGAATAAATATGAACCAACTGTGGAGAAGAATGTTAGCATTTGTATCAGCTGTTCTATCTCTTCCTAGTAACTCAACAGTCTACAACAGATACAATCAAAGCATTTCCTTTCTCCTTTGTATCCACCGACTGTGACCAATCCAAACACATTCGTACCAAACCCTTACATTCACTACACGACTCCAGAGAAGGTTTTTTTTCCGAGATAATCTTCATATTTTGTTTCGCTTCGGTGATCATTATACAAACCGCAACATTTTTGCCACAAATGTCTCTTGATAAATAGATATTTCTTTAAAAATAACATTCAGTCTTATTAATAAAATTGTAGTTTAAATATTGATTTTTGTCAGCGATACCTAAAGTATGGCTAATTATAAAGAAAAACAATTATGGACTTTCTTGTAATGACTTTAAATTTAATTCAATACATGCTATGTTGCTGTTCATTTAAGTTATTCCATTTGAAAGTGGTGTGATCATTTGTTTCCTATTCGAAAGACCAAAAAAATGTTAAAAACGTAATTTATAGATCGTTTTATAGTATACAAAATAGGTTATGTACAAATGTCCTAAATCCAATTTGCAGAGTTTTTTCATGAAACTCCGTTTACATCAATCTCAACGATGATTTAACAACCTATAATCCATGCGGAGCGTTTATGAAATAATATAATCAGTTAAACCGTTGACCTTTATCTCACTTGGTAGACCTAGAGTGGCGAGTTCCATTCCCGCCTGGGCAAAGGAATTTATTTATTTACGGAATTCGTTAAATAAAATCCTTAGTTCCACCCTGGCTAGAAAAGGGTGGTGACCTGTGGATACCCTGTCCATATTATGCATTATTTGCAAAACGTAGGCGTTAATAAATAATAATAATAAAAAATCAAAAGTACATATTTTTTTTATTAATTAAATGAGTCAGGTTAGTCATGTGAGTTAAAGAGCTATTCATAATCCTGCATGGTAAACCTAGAGTTCGATTCCCGCCTGGGTATTAGAAATTTATTTAATGACGAACTCAATGACCCACCCTAGCTACAAAAGGGTGTTTAACTGCAGATAACCCGTCCCAATCAGCCGTAGCAGCCAAAAGTGGACGTTAATAAAGAATAATAATTATAATAATAAAATAAATGAGTTATTTTTCCACGAGATAAAAAGATTCTTTTTTGGGCACAAATTTACTTTTTAGAGCTATTCGATGGAATTCTAAAATTTGAGATATAATAAGGATCAATAAGAAGGCCAAGTCCTCTACTGTTTTTAATATTATGCAGAGAGCACTTTCGGAGTCAACGCTCCATCCTCAGTGCCTGCTGATTAAAGCTGCGTAGCCTGGACCGTCGCCCGGCAACACACAATCTTGTGCGATCCTTATCAATTGGTTCCTCTACCATCCAGCATGTTCCTGAGATATAATAAGTTGAATCAAAAAATTGTATAGAACCAATATTATTGCGAATTTCATTACCTACAAATGTTGTTAATTACATATTTTTAAATCATGAATATAAACCGAGATATTTGAAATATTTAGTTTTTAGCGTTCAGCAAACCCCACTCCTACTCATGTCATATTAACAATAAGCTGTTAAGCCATGTAGCTTAAGTGCCAAATATTTTTTCCAAGAGACCTTTATTATGCGATATACATGCCAATTCGTAGAATGATTCATTTATGTAAAAATGGATTTTCGAAAATTTGAAATGTCTCTGTTACTATAAGCCGGATAGAAAAATTGTTTAGAAGAACTCACATTGCTAATTAAATGTGCTATAACTATTGTAATGTACGTATATTTTCTATCTTGAATATTAGACGAGATATTGGCATTTTTCTGTTTTCAGCCTTCAACAAGCCCCCACTTCTACTCATGTTACATAAACAACACTCAGTTATGCAACAAACCACGGTATTCTGAGCTTAAATACCAGATATTGTTTTCATGAGACGTTTATTATAAGAGATAAATGCAAGTATGTCCTGGTGACCCCCCCCCCCCTTCAAAGTCCTTGGACTATTAAAATTTGTTTGATTGAGATAAAAATTATTCTGATCCATTATGAATTACAGTACTAGATATAGTAAACAGTTTTCAATAAAATTAATATGTTATATTGTGATATATTTCAGTAATTGTTTTTCTTTCCTGTGAGAAGTTTGTATTTTTTCACTTGATATTGACGGTGCTAATGTCTTACCATTATGTAGACTCGTGTATTGTTCTACTTCACAAGGGAAATCTTCTTAGATTACGCAGTCCCTGTGTGACGTACTTGAACACTTAAATCTTGAGTGTTATTTCAAGGCAGCCGGTACAAGAATTATGAACACCTGAGAGGTTGGCTGGAATTTTAAGCAAACCTCTTAAAGGCCTTGAATATGATGCCTTAATAACTCAAAGGCTACAGAAGGCGGGGAAACCACCTCAAAGGCACAAAAAAAAACCGTGTTGAAGAGGAATGCTATTTTCGAAACGGCATTCAAAAGACTGATTGCAAAAGGCAGCTTTGCTAATGTGTGTTTGTGTAGTTTGGGAAGCTCTAACGATCCCCGCGTACGAAATAAAGGGGTTTTGTCATCGGAGAGTGTCTGGAGAGATAACAACGCTGTTGCCTTCCTACCTTAATGGCTCATCCTATTTCTAAATCCTTCATTCCAGTAGCCGAGAGTCTGAGCTCCAGTACCGTTGGTCATTACAAGGCCCAAAACCCATCTCAGATTTTTTCCCCATATTTTTTTTTTTAAGAGATTATTTATTTCATTAAGTTTCCCCTCTCCAGTATTGATAAATTAATCATACAACAAAAATGAGTACCAAGTATTATCAGGATTCCCTTAAGGGAAATCAGCCATTGAGTTTGTACTCATGACCCGATTTTCGAAACAATTCTTCAAATGTATATATATCATACATACATACATACATACATACATACATACATACATATTTGTTGGTCGTAATTTTTGTTTGGTCATTACCAAGCTCGATATTTAATTGTTTCATGCAAAAGTAAAGATCAAGTTCGTTATTTTTACTGTAATCCGAACGGTGTCGGGGGGGGGGGGTTAAGAGGAATTTTCGAAAATTCGAAATACCTCTGTTACTGTACGTCGGATCGAAAAATTGTATACAAACAATCTTGTTGAAAATTAAATGTACTATAAATATATTTATTCTCTATCTCGAATATTAACGATGATTTTTAAAGGGAAAAGAAAAAAAAAAGGGGGGGGGGGGGGGGTGGGGGGGGGGGGGGTAATTAATGTGATTTTTCATATTCATTATAAATTACAGTACTAGATATAATAAATAGTTTTCAATAAAATTAATATTTTATATTCATATGTACTTCAATAATTCTGTTTTCCTTTCCTGTGAAGAATATGCCTATCTATCTTTTCAGCTCTGAGTGGTTGGCAGACCTGTTTTTTTTTTACAATTTTGACGCTTTCCTTTGGGAGCCTATTTAAATGAACTGAAAGATTTCTCATTACAGTTTGTATTTATTCACGGTGATAAGTATTACCAGTATGCTGACTTCTCTATTGTAAAACTTCACGGGGGAAATCTGCTAAATTTACGCAGCCCCTGCGTGATGGACTTTTTTAGTTCTCCTATGTAATTTGGATGTCACTCACACATTGTTTACTCAAAATTTTAGAAAATATTATTTCAGATGAATACCGCGTGTTTTTCTTATACTCCTATTTAATAAATAAATACAATGTTTTACTGCTCTCTTCATTCAAGATTATTTGATTTGTATGTTATTTACATATCTCCGTTCCAATGCATTAGATCAAAAAATGGCACGGAAGATAACATGGTGAACTGTTGGTCGTAATAAATTCTTTTTTATTTACAGAATATGAGGTGGAAGCCTAAAAAAAAAAAAAAAAAAAAAAAAAAAAAATCAAATGATTCATTCAATCATTTTATTACAGTTCTCAGGTGGTGCGTATCTCCAGCGGTGTCCTTCTGTGCTATTCCGTGATATTTCGCCGATTTTCCAAACGGCTTTTTCTGGCGGTCATGTTATGTGTTGCTCGTGGAAGCTCCTAGGCGCTAGCAAATATAGTATTGACTTTAGTAATGTTAGAATATTATTGTCGAAAGATAAAACAACATGAAAATGAAGGATTATGCACATATGAAAAAAGTTGCCAATAGCAACATGAAATTAATTAGCCTAAGTTGCAAAAAGTCCCGTCACGCAGGGCTGCGTAAACTGAGCAGATTTCCCTCGTGAAGTATAGTAATAGATAAATATACATACTGCTAACACAACACCGTGAATAAATACAAACGAAATATGAAATGTTACATCCAATTTCAATAACCCGCCGACAGGAAGCGCTAGGTTAGAAATGTAAACAAACGGGTCCCGCCTCACACCGGAAAGAAAAACAATTGAGCGGGGGGGGGGGGGGGGGGTAATATATCAGAATATAACACATTAATTTTTTTGAGAACTAATTACAATTTCTAGTACTGAAATTAATAAGGAGTCAGAATAAATCTTAACTCAATCAATAAAAATTTAGTAGTCCAAACCCATAAGATGGGGGGGGGGGAGGCACCAGTGCATATTTGCATGTATCTCGTATGAATAAAGGTCTCTTGAATACAATTTTCGGGTATTTAAACTTCCAATAATGTGATTTATTATGTATCAGAGTATTGTTTACGTAACATGAGTTAGAAGTGGCGGTTTGTGAAAACTGAAAAATGCAAATATCTCTGTTTAATATTCAAGATAGAGAATAAATGTATATAACAATATTTTATAGTAAATTCAATTTGTAATAAGATTGATTCTGTATAATTATTTCGATCCGAGACGTATAGTAACGGTGGGGATGATATTTCGAATTTAGAGCAAAAATCCTCCCCTCTAAACCCCCCCTCCCACTGGTCCGATTTTCAGCCGTTTAACGAAACTTGATCTTTCTGATTTACATAAAACGCTAAATTATGAAGTTTGGTAAGGATTAAACATAAAAATTACGGATACGGACCGCTAGAAGCGGTAACAGACAAATATATATATATATATATATATAGTATATATATATATATTATATAATATATATATAGATATATATATACAGTTTTGAACGGACCTCATTTTCTCGTTCATCTACTAGGTAAGGATCGATGGACATTTGAAGAAAAATGTCGAAAATTCCGTCATGATTTACAACCTCAATAGCTGATTTCCCTGAAGGGAAATCTGCTAAAAGTGGACGTTAATATATAATAATAATAACATTAAACTTATTAGGAAATACCCAGAAAAATTATCTTTTTTAAACTTTTATGTAAATGAAATAATTTTGCAAAATAACTAGGCTACACTCCATGATAATCGATATTTCTATATTAGCAGATTTCCCTCAAGGGGAATTCAAATGACCATCGATCCTACCTAGTAGATGGCGAAAATGAAGTCACCGTTCAAACCGTATATATATATATATGATATATATATAGGATATATATATATATAGATATATATTTGTCTGTTACCGCTCTAGCGGTCACAATTTTTGTTTGATCGTTACCAAACTCGATATTGAGTCATTTTATGTAAAAAGACAGATGAAGTTCGTTAACGGCTGAAATCGGACCAGTGGGAGGGGGGTTTAGAGCGGAGGATTTTCGAAAATTCGAAATATCTCCGTTACTATACTTCGGATCGAAACATTGTATAGAATCAATCTTATTTGCAAATTACATTTACTGTAAATATTGTTATATACATTTTTTCTCTATCTTGAATATTAACCGAGATATTTTCACTTTTATTAAATCGACGGCTAACAGACGAGAGTGCCTTTCCCGCCAAAAGCTCGTTCGGCCGTTTCCTTGATTGCTCGCCTCTCGTGAAATTTCTCAATTGTAAACCTTCACGTGGGAAATCTGCTTAGTTTACGCAGCCCCTACGTGACGGACTTTTTTGACTTAGCGATTGCAATCAGTTGACATGGACCGCCATATTGTTTTTAGTTAGTCCATCCCAGATATAGCTAGTAGAAGATAGTAGTGCCACAGAAACTAGTTGTGATTTCATCAGATAGTGCTCCTGATGAGGCGTGAACTGGATGCGATAATACACGCGTAATATAATAATTGTAAGCATCATTTGAATATGAATTTATTTTGACCTTCCTCCATAAGCTAAATATAGAACAAACCGTATTTACTTTTACAACCAACGAGGAAGTGATCTTTATAGTGATATAATTTTTATTTCTACCTTCATTCTATACCCCCCCTTCTCCTAAGTTAGTTTCTACCAAAAAGAGAGGTTTAAAATTCAATGGTACAAATGTCCCGAATACGAAGTTTTATCAGCTATGCAAGATGTGTACAGACGTTAAGTCGTTAAATTAGAATCTGAAATAAAAACCGAACTAAAACTTCTGTAAACACCCGATATCAACTGGCACCATTACATTCAGAATTTAAAGTTGTTGTTTTATTAATTGGGAAAAAAGTTTTTAAGTACCTTCAATGATCAATCAACCTTTAGAATAAATGGATTTATCTTAATGATAAAATATTGTTATGCTAATTCTCTAATATCTTGGAAGGTTAATAGTTCATTCTTTGTTTGGAGTTTCCAGATTAATTTAGTGATTTTTGTGGTCTAAAAATCTAGTTAAATTAATATACCTATAAATAACTGTTCTGCCCCAATTTCTTAATATTATTTTTTTATTCTATGATACATAGTGGAAGTATAGTTAATTAATTCAATCTAATATATATATTCAATTGGACACACATAAACACAAATATAACAGCATAGTCAAGCTGTCAAAAATTAATTTGATTGATATCAAGCAAGTGCACATCAACGAAGAATCGACCAAAAGCACTCTCTCCTGAGAAGCAGGTTGTCACACACGTAGCTCCTAAACAGCTGATTAACCTCTGGAAATACTTTGAACCAAAGAAATAGATTGAAAAAAACCAAACAAGAAAAGAACATTCTAATCCTAAGAGCATTCAAACCTAGGGACTAAATCCGTTGAAAGTTATCTCCTGCCTTCTCTTTTGTAAGCATCCGATTCCAGACTCCATATTGACCTTAAAATTCCTCTCATAGAAGACAGAAAAGATTCGAAATTCTTCAAAGATTCCAGGCAGGCCTTTCTAAACTCTTTTTCAGTGATTTATTCTTCAACACTCTTTTATAGTGTTTCAAAATGCATATAAATGAATTTATACCAGTCAGTAAATAATATTGACAAACGATTCCTTATATTTAAAACCTTTAGAAATAAAATACTACCACTTTTTTTTCTTATATTTTACGTCCACTTTATGCTACTGGCTAATCGGGACGGGTTATCTACAGGTTGCCATCCTTTTCTAGCCAGGGCGGGCCTAAAGAGTTTATTTAATGAGTCCGTCATTAAATAAATTTTTACTGCCCAAGACGGGATTCGAACCCGCCACTCTAGGTCTGCCTTGGGAGATTAGGACCAACGCCCTAACTCGCACGCATACTACAACTTTTTCTTTAATGAAACTGTAATAGTATTTTAGCAGATTTCCCTTAAGGGAAATCAGCTATTGAGGTCGTACTCATGACGCGATTTTCGAAAAATTTCTTCAAATGTCCATCGATCCTCTACCCAGGAGATGATGAAAATGAGTCCGTTCAAAACTATATATATATATATATATATATATATATATATATATATATTTGTCTGTTAACACTCTAGCGGGCCCATTTTTTGTTTAATCGTCACCAAACTTGGTATTTAATCGGTTTATATAAAAAGGAAGATCAAGTTCCTGAACGGCTGAAATCGTAAAATTTGAAATATCTCCGTTATTATGCATCGGATTGAAAAATTGTATAGGACTAATCTTATTGCAAATTAAATTTACTATAAATATTGTTATACACATTTATTCTCTATCTTGAATATTAACCGAGATATTTGTATTTTTATGAAGTCTGTGGTCGGGTATAGTTCGGATTAGGTCGGCCATTTCCATCAGTACTCGGCTCAGGTGGAATCTTCTTCTAACCTTACCTGCCGTTCCTAACCTTACTTTACCTTCGTTGCTTTGTGTGATTTATGCAAATACGGTCTGTTCATTCGCCGCCTCCCCACCTTCTTTAGTTCTTGTACTACTAAAATATGAGTTATTAAAGTATAAATTATTTTTACAACTCAGAAGCCGTTTCAGTTGGGAATTTATTAAAATTAACTGAAAGATTTCTTATTACAGTTTGTATTTACTCATGGTGGGCTTGTATTACCAGTATGCAGATTTCTCTATTGTAAAACTTCAAATCGGAAATCTGCTTTGTTTACGCAGCCGCTGCGTGACGGACTTTTTTTTTAATTTAGAGGGATATAAATCGAAACATATTTATGTATTCAACAGGATAAATGTCGCGTTAGTAGTAGTGAACATATGCTTATTTAGTAAATTATTATTATTTATTAACGTCCGCATTTTTGCCAATTTACCTTCAATATCTCCTTTACTACACGTCAGATGGATAACTTGTATAGAACCAATCTTATTGCAAATTAAATTTAGTATAAATATTGTTGTATACATTTATTCTCTATGTTGAATATGAACTGAAATATTTGCATTTTTATGTCGTTATTGTTCGACTGAAACGGCCGAAAACTAGTTCGGCTGTTTCCGTAACTGTTCGGCTCTCGTGAAATTTGTTTAGAGACTCATGTAAGCTTTTACTTTGTGAGATATATGCAAATACGTTCTGTTGATCCCTCCCCCTTCTTTAGTTCATGAAATATTAATTTTGTGTTATTAAAATATAAATTATTCTAATACCTTATAATTTGCGGTACTAGATATAGTAAATAGTTTGCAATAAAGTTATATGCTATTTTCAGATATATGTTTGTAATTGTTTTTCTTTCCGGTAACGTATTTAATCAAAGAATAAGGAAATAAATATATCATTACACAATATGAAATCTGGGCTAATCAATTTGTTAATAAGTATATATAAATAAGAAAATAATGAAGATTAACGAACCTGTAGAGTACCAAAGTGTTTAGTTGCTACCAAGCTGAATGGACCAAAAATGAGGCGAAATGCAAGTCAACCGGAATTATATAGTTTTATTCTGCTGAGTGATCAAGGTCGTTTGATATCTATTGAGCCTTGATATTTCGACATCATCAGTGAACCCTTGCAGTGGCGATTTCTTGACTTTGTTGCATTAGGAATAGTAGGAATGCTCATTCGATTTACTCAGCGGATGAAATCTCTGTTGTCGGAGACAGAGTCACTCTCGATGCATATGTAATGCATTGCTAGAGCTATCTCTATAGACGGGGTTCGACGCCAAAGAAGGGATCCGTTTTTTATAGCCGGTCGTAAAGTTGAGTTTAAGCCTACTCTCGGTCTCGAGCAAGTGGGAAATCTGGAGATCGTCTAATGGAGCTCTGATAAAAACGATGAGTTACTGAGATATTCAGCTGTGTCATACAGATTAAAAAGTCCGTCACGCAGGGGCTGCGTAAACTAAGCAGATTTCCCACGTGAAGTTTTTACAATTGAGAAATTTCACGAGAGCCGAGCAGTTAATGAAAGGGCCGAACTAGCTTTTGGCGGGAAAGACACTTGGCCCGTTAGCCGCCCAGATTTAATAAAGATGTAAATATCTATGTTAATATTCAAGATAGAGAATAAATGTATATAACAATATTTATAGTAAATTTAATTTGTAATAAGATTGATTCTGTAAAATGTATCGATCCGACGAATAGTAATGGAGATATTTCGAATTTTAATCCACCCTCTAAACCCCCCCTCCCCGTGGTCCGATTTCAGCCGTTAACGAACTTGATCTTTCTTTTTACATAAAACGACTAAATATCGAGTTTCGTAACGATCAAACAAAAATTGCGACCGCGCGGTAACAGACAAATATATATCTATATATATATATATATATATATATATATATATATATATATATATAATTTTTTGAGCTGACCTCATTTTCGTTATCTCCTTTGGAAGGATTGATAGACATTTGAAGAAACTTTGGAAAATTCCGTCATGAGTACAATAGCTGATTTCCCCAAAGGGAAATGTACTAAAATTAGCCCCTAAAACTTTGTGGAAGATGGAGTCTTTTAAGAAATGAATAACCATTTGAGAGAAATCCAGTCGTACTGCAACGTTCATGCAGTCAACTCAGCCTCCCACAAATCTTAACTGTTTATTTTAATTCTTGTTAAAACTGTTGCAGATGAGGAATTTCTAATCCAGATGTACATGAACATATAATCCTTCACTATTACGTTTATGAAACATTATAAAAAAAGTCTGTCACGCAGGGGCTGCGTAAACTAAGAAGATTTCCCGTGTGAAGTTTTAGAATATAGATAGATATATGAAGATGGATATAGAAATCTCCATACTGGTAACACTTACCACTGTGGATAAATACAAACGATAGTAGGAAATCTTTCAGTTAATTTTAATAAGCTCCCTTAACTTTAATAAGAAAGAAATGAATTGTAAACAAATAGATCCTCCAACCACTTAGACCTGGACAGATAGATAGACATATTCTTCATCGGAAACCAAAACAATTACTGAAATAAATCTGAATTTAACATATTAGTTTTATTGAAAACTATTTATTATATCTAGTATTATAATTTATAATGAATCAGAATAATTTATATCTCAACCACTCAAATTTAAGAATTCCGTGAAAAAAAAAGAAGGGCGGGAGGGAATCAAACTAACGTATTTGTATATATCTCCCAAAGTAGAAGCTTACACCAGTCTCTACACCAATTTCACGAGAGCCAAACAATTACGAAAACGTCTGTACTAACTTTCAGCGGAATCGTACGAACAGAACCGACAATAGCCGTATATGAAAAATGCAAATATTTCAATTAATATTTCAGATAAAGAATGAATGTATATAACAATATTGATAGTAAATTTAATTTGCAATAATATTGTTTCTATACAAGTTATCGATTAGATGTATATTTCTTTTTGCATACATCGATTAAATATCGAGTTTGACAACAATCAAACAAAACTTACGACCGCTAGAGCGTTTACTGACAATATGTATATATAATTTGAACGGCCCTCATTTTCGTCAGGGTCTTCTGGATAGGATTGATGGAAATTTGAAGACATTTTTATAAAATTGCGTAATGAGTACGACCACAATAGCGAGAAAAAGAGACCTCTTGAGACTCCTAAAGGTCTCGCTAGGAGTTTTTTTTTGGGGGGGGGGGCTTAACATGGGAGAGAATAAGTAAGTATTACCGTTTTCTCTTCCTTTATTTCTGTTATAAAGCAAACAATATCACGAAATATCCTAAATTTGAACAAGGAATAACCTCATCAAGAACTGATATCCAACTACCAAAAATTCTTCTCAACAAATGATCGGTCAGCCTTCAATTCTGGTGTTTATGGATAAAATGTTAAAACGTTTATAAGAAACCGTCATTATATTTATGCCTGTGAAGGAATCTCGACCGATCTCTGAAAGGAACCTTCAAGGACAACTTGAACACTATTATTACCCCATGGTTTTAATGTTATTTTTCATTTTGGTTATAAATATAAAAAAGTCCGTCACGCAGGGGCTGCGTAAACTAAGCAGATTTCCCTCGTGATGTTTAGTAATAGATAAATCTACATACTGCTAACACAACGCCGTGAATAAATACAAACGGAAATAAGAAATGTTTCATCCAATTTCAATAGCCTGCCGACAGGAAGCGTTAGGTTAGAAATGTAAACAAACGGGTCCCGCCTCACACCGGAAAGAAAAACAATTACTGAAATATATCAGAATATAACACATTAATTTTATTGAGTACTATTTACTATATCTAGTACTGTAATTAATAATGAGTCAGAATAATTGTTATGTCAAACAATAATATTTTAGTAGTCCATTAGATTAATATGGGTGGTGGGGGCACCAGGACATATTTGCATGTATCTCGTATAATAAAGGTCTCTTGAATACAATTTTTGGTATTTAAACTTCCAATAATGTGATTTATTATGTATCAGAGTATTGTTTACGTAACATGAGTAGAAGTGGCGGTTTGGTGAAAACTGAAAAATGCAAATATCTCGGTTAATATTCAAGATAGAGAATAAATGTATAGAACAATAATTATAGTAAATTTAATTCGCAATAAGATTAGTTCTGTATAATTTTTCGATCCGACGTATAGTAACGGAGATATTTCGAGTTTTCGAAAATCCTCCCCTCTAAACTCCCCCTCCCACTGGTCCGATTTCAGCCGTTAACGAACTTGATCTTTCTTTTTACATAAAACGCTTAAATATGAAGTTTGGAAAGGATTAAACAAAAATTGCGACCGCTAGAGCGGTAACAGACAAATATATATATATATATATATATATATATATATATATATATATATATATATATATATATATAGATATATATATACAGTTTTGAACGGACCTCATTTTCGTCATCTACTAGGTAGGATCGATGGACATTTGAAGAAAAATGTCGAAAATTCCGTCATGAGTACAACCTCAATAGCTGATTTCCCTTAAGGGAAATCTGCTAAAAGTCCGTCACGCAGCGGCTGCGTAAACTAAGCAGATTTCCCATGTGACGTTTTACAATGGAGAAATCTGCATACTGGTAACACAATACCACCGTGAGTAAATACAAACGGTAATGAGAAATCTTTCAGTTAATTAAAATAAATTCCCAACTGAATCGGCTTCTGAATTGTAAAAATAATTTATATTTTAATAACTCAAATTTTAGTAGTCCAAGAACTAAAGAAGGGGGGGGGGCGGATGAACAGAACGTATTTGCATAAATCTCACAAAGTAAGGAAGGTAAGGTAAGGTTAGAAACGACAGGTAAGGTTAGAAGAAGCTTCCATCTGAGCCGAGTACTGGCGGAAGTGGCCGAACTAAACCCGACCACAGACTTCATAAAAACGCAAATATCTCGGTTAATATTCAAGATAGAGAATAAATGTATATAACAATATTTATAGTAAATTTAATTTGCAATAAGATTGATTCTGTACAATTTATTAACCCGACTTATACTAACGGAGATATTTCGAATTTTCGAAAATCCTCCCATCTAAACTCTCCCTCCCACTGGTCCGATTTCAGCCGTTAACGAACTCGATCTTTCCTTTTACATAAAACGACTAAATATCGAGTTTGGTACCGATCAAACGAAAATTGCGACCGCTATAGCGATAATAAACAAATATATATATATATATATATATATATATATATATATATATATATATATACAGTTTTGAACGGACTTCATTTTCGTCATCTACTAGGTAGTATCGATGGACATTTGAAGAAAAATTTCGAAAATTCCGTCATGAGTACAACCTCAATAGCTGATTTCCCTTAAGGGAAATCTGCTAATTAAAGAGTAAAGATAATAAGGTATTTGGATGGGTAGGGTATCTAACTGAGAAACCAAATGCAAAACAATTAGCATAGCTTCTTTAAATGGGAGAAAATCATACTGACAGCTATGAAATAAATAAATACACAAAAACGCCAAAATTAAATAGTTCTTTCTAATATACTTGAAACCTGAATAACTCGGCCAACCAACGCTTTCAGTATATACTAAAACGTCATAAAATGCATTTTAATCCTGAAAATCTGTGTTTTAGTGTGAGGGTTTTATTTCTAAGCCGTATTATAACCTTCCCCATCTATTTAAATCGAAACAATACTGAGGCTCTGATGAATTGTTTTTAGAAATTCCTAAATATAAATTATAGTTATTATATTTCAATTTCACCTATTTAGTATTTAAAGAAAAATACACAGAAACGTGACTTTACATTATTTGTGACATTTAAAAAAGGTAATGGGATTTTAACCACAGGTGAAGGTAAGTGCGGCAGTTACTTTCCGGTAGTTATGTCTGGTTTACGGCCTTAGCTTCAAGAAGCAAATTAATTACATGGCATTGCGCTGCCTTATTTAGTCACACAAAAGGTTTTCATTACCACTCTGGTGTTTTAATTTCTCTTGTAATTAGGGCTGAAGGTGAATTCAAAGTAATGACAAAAAGATCTGGCGTTTATTATTAAGAGAGTAAATTGTACTTCCTCTGGAAATGAATTAATCATGAAGTAAAAGTTTCATCGTATAAAGGATACTCATATTTATTAAGGATAGCTTAATGTTTTTTTTTGTACGGCAGGAACAATAGTTCTTATGAATATAACAAAGTCCGTCACGCAGGGGCTGCGTTAACTAAGCAGATTTCCCACGTGCATCATGTATTTGCATTTATCTCAAAACTTAATAGATCAATGAGAACAATATTTGGTATTTAAGCTTCAATTAAAATGCTTCATAGCATAATAGAATATTGTTAATATGAGATGAGTTGGAGTGGGGCTTTACTGAAGACCGAAAACAAATGCAAATATCTCAGTTAATAATGAAGATAGTGAAAAAGTGTACATAACAACATTTATAGAACTTTACATTTGCAATAAGATTGGTTTTATTCAATTATTCGATCCGACGGATAATAAAGGTGATATTAAGAATTTTCGAAATTTGCCCCCCCCCCCAAAAAACCCACTCTCCCCCTGGTTCGATTTCAGCCGTTAAAGAAGTTGATCTTTCATTTTGTATAAAAAGACTATGTATCATTTTTTGTAGCGACAAGTCCGAAATTGCGACCGCTAGAGCGGTAACAGACAAATATATGTGTATGTATATATATATATATATATATATATATATATATATATATATATATATATATATATATATACAGTTTTGAACGGACCTCATTTTCGTCATGTCCTGGGTAAGATCGATGAACATTTGAAGACAAATTTCGTAAATCGCGTCATGAGTACGACCTCAATAGCTGATTCCCCTTAAGGGAAATCTGCTAATAGGAATCACTTTTCATTTATCTACACCGAAAATCACTATGGATTTTTCATATTCCTATACTTAAAGTATCCTTCCCACAATCTTTCGAAAATTAAAGATATCTCAAATTACCTTAATCTTAAATCTCTGGCAACATTCCAGTTGCCAAAACGAACCAGCAAAGATCTGTCACGGGTAATTTTTATCCGTCTACAATGTCATAATTAAAACGACATCCCTCATTCCATTAGCATACTTCCTTAAAGGGTAATCAACTGTTAAGGTTGTACTCATGAGGCGATATTTTGAAACATTTTCGCAAATATCCATCTATCCTACCTAGGAGAAGACAAAAATGGGGTCTGTTCAAAATTACATATATATCTACATTTGACAGTAACGCGATCGAAATATTTGTTTTATCGTTACCAAGTGTTAGATGTTTAATCTTTTTATGTAAAAAATGTCAAGTTCGATAATGGCAGAAGTCGGACCATTAAGAGAGGGTGGGATTAAGAGGGGGGAATTTCGAAAAGCTGAAATATCTGCATTACTATTTTCTACTTATTGTATTGTGTTACTACACTCAACCGCAAAAAAAAACCGGACACTTCATTTTTGTCGTATTAAAAGCTAATTTTCAGCAATTTTCTTTATGTGGGTATTCTAGTTATTACAGAGAATTTAGAGTCTAAGTCCATTGAACTAATCCCTTCAGGATTAGTAAACAATTAGATAAAACTCAGATTAGATTTATTTGTCGTGAAGTTGATCTATTCTAAACTGTAAGTAGTTTTTCGCATATTTAAACATCTTTAATTATTAACCAAGCATTTTCTTTAATTAATGTTTTATTTTTATTTCGGTCCAGAATAATGGGTCTTTCAAACTTAGATGGAAGGCCGGAGCTTACGTTACATTGCCGAAACGCTTGGGGTAGCGAAGTCTACCATTCACTGTAATAAAAATGATGAATAATGTTTTTTGTTAAAATGTGTTAATTTATCTTTTTCTTTTTTTTATTTTGTATTTTTTTGTAAATAATCAATAAAAATTATTCACTTTTGGCAGATTTTGTTTAAATAACCTATAGATTAACCAATTATTTTAATTAAAAAGATTAATATACATATATATTAAGTGTTTAACAAAATTATAAGACTAAATCTAAGTGTCCGTTTTTTTTTTGCGGTTGAGTATATAATGAATCAGGAACTTGTACATAACCAGTCTTATAGACAATTAAAATACCTATAAATTTTGTTATTTAAATATTTTTTCTATCTTGAATATTAACCGAGATTTTTGAATTTTTTTTAGTTTTCATCCTTAAGTAATCCCCCACTCCTACTCATGTCATACAATCAATAAGCTGTTATATCATGAACCTCGCTCTAAGCTTAAATACCAAATATTCTTTTCTATAAAACTTTAATATGCGAGATACATGCTAATTCTTAGTGTAATGGCGTTATCAATTATGATTTTACCTTCTTTACTGATCTATGTCATATTTGTTATTGACAGAAATCGTGCAAGGAATAGGGGGAGGGGTGTAGAAGGGGATTTGAAAATTCCAAATATCTCCCTTATTATAAGTCGAACGTAAAATGTTGTAGAACCAACCTTGTTAAAATATTAATGCTCTACAGCATAATAATATATACACTATAATATATTGTATGCATTTTCTTCGTAAATCAAATATTAAGTGAGTAATTCGTACTTTCATATTTTCAGACAGAATATATGGTGAGATGAGACCACTAGTGTTATATCAGCGTGTGGGAAATCTGCTTAGTTTACGCTATAGGTTATTTCAATGGACCTTATAATCGTCATTTGAAGACATTAATGGAATTCCATGCCCAGAGTACCTCAGTAACAGATATTTGTCTGTTACCGCTCTAGCGGCCGCAATTATTGTTTAATCGTTACCAAACTCGATATTTAGTCGTTTTATGTAAAAAGAAAGATCAAGTTCGTTAACGGCTGAAATCGGATTAGAAGGGAGGAACTTCGAAAATTCTTAATATCTCCGTTATTAAGCGTCGGATCGAAAAATTCTATAGAACCAATCTTATTGCAAATGTAATGTTCTATAAGTTGTGTTACGTACATTTTTTCATTATCTTTAATGTTAGTGCGAAATATTTGCGTTTTTTTTTAGTTTTTGGCCTTCCGTTACCACCCCCCCCCTCCATTCCTACGAATACCATATCAACAATAAGCTTTTATATTATGAAGCAATTTATTTGAAGCCTAAATTACAAATATTGTTCTCTTTGAACTTTTACGTAATGAAATAAATACAAATACGATTTTTTCACTATCTTGAGTATTTGCCAAAATATGTGTATTTTCTTAGTTTTTGGCCTTCAGTTAACCCCACTCCTTCTAATGCCATATTAACAATTAGTTGTTATATTATGAAGCACTTTATTTGAATCCGTATTACCAAATATTGATCTCATTTAACTTTTACGTAATGAGATAAATGCAAATACGTGACGGAGTGGGAAATTAGCATAGTTAACGCAGCCCCTGCGTGACGGACTTTTAAAGTGATTGTCCTTGCGTCAAAAGACTCCCCTACTTCGAAGGAGTTTATCCCTACTTCCAGACTGTTTGAGTCCTTAAAGCCCAAATACTAAGAGTTATAGGTTCAGCGCAGGACGTGACGCCCAGACTTCTGCCTAGTTGATATGCAGACACCTTCTGGCGATTATCAGCAGCCCGATCTAGCAATGTGAGTGGATATCCCCGTTGCATAACAGCTTCATACTAGGACCGATTATGAAACTCATAATTCAGATAATTTGTAGACAAAACGGTTCCCGGCCAGAGGAGCGGCACGATCAGTCAGTAAGTTCAGTGAAATCAACCAGTGACACGTGAACTATATTTTCCAAGTAGAGATATTGCCGACCAGGCTACTTACCCGGCAGTCAGGTTTGCTAAATGTTCTCGGGGTATCTAATTTTATAGCAGTCTGGGAGATTAATTTCAGCTTACAATGTATCTAAGAGATTTACATAAAACATCGATTACTATTTAAACGATCAACTGCTTTCTATGTGATACATTTTCTGCAATGGAGCAGTAAATCATATGCATTCTCAGTGGAATTAAAATTTCGATACTAAGACCAAACGAAGGTAATTCACAATACCAGACCGGACAAAGAAACTGTCTTAAATATCTTGGTAAAGGACAAGTCAATCCTCAATCAACCATACATCGTTAATTTTCTTAAGATAGTGAGTTGTAACCCCGCACCTATAGTATACAGTAACTCCGGTTTCTGCTATAAACCTAATTATATTTATCACAATTATTTTTTAGCGGTGTCTATTAGCTATCTTAGCAAAGACGTTTGTGATTTAGAAAATCAAGAGTAGTCTTGGGTTTGATTCCCGTGTTGTAAATAGCAATTTATTTAGTGGAAAACTTACTGAAATCGTCCTTATTTCCTAAAATATTCTATAACATAAACTCTTCTAAATTCTAAAAAAGTCCGCCACGCAGGGGCTGCGTTAACTGAGCATATTTTCAACTTGCTAGTATAACACACTATTGATCTCAAATCACAAGGTATTCCCTATTTCTATGTAAAAAAGTCCGCCACGCAGGGGCTGCGTTAATTGAGCATATTTTCAACTTGCTAGTATAACACACTATTGATCTCAAATCACAAGGTATTCCCTATTTCTATGTAAAAAAGTCCATGTAAAAAAGTCCGCCACGCAGGGGCTGCGTTAACTGAGCATATTTTCAACTTGCTAGTATAACACACTATTGATCTCAAATCACAAGGTATTCCCTATTTCTATGTAAAAAAGTCCGCCACGCAGCGGCTGCGTAAACTAAGCTGATTTCCCACGTCAAGTTTTACAATAGAGAAATTACACGAGAGCCGAGCCATTCAAGGAAACTGCCGAACTAGCTTTTGGCGGGAGAGTAACTCTCGTCCGTAAGGCGCCCAAATTTAATAAAAATTCAAATATCTCGGTTAATATTCAAGATAGAGGAAAAATGTATATATATATGACAATATTTATGGTAAATTTAATTTGCAATAAGATTTGTTCTGTACAATGTTTTGATAAGACGTATAGTAACGGAGATATTGCAAATTTTCGAAATCCTCACCTCTAAACCCCCCCCCCCACTCGTCCGATTTCAGCCGTTAACGAACTTGATCTTTCTTTTTACATAAAACGACAAAATATCGAGTTTGGTAACGATTAAAAAAAAATTGCGACCGCTAGAGCGGTAACAGACAAATGTGTGTATATATATATATATATATATATATATATATATATATACAGTTTTGAACGGACCTCATTTTCGTCATCTACTAGGTAGGATCGATGGACATTTGAAGAAAAATTTCGAAAATTCCGTCATGAGTACAACCTCCATATCCTTAAGGGAAATCTGCTAAAAAGAGGTGAGTAGGAGGGGTGGTGGTGTGGGGGGGGGTGAGTTACTGGGGACTGAAGACAAGAAAGTACAAATAACTCGCTGAATACTTGAGTTACGAAAGAACGTATAGAACAACAATTGTAGAGCGTCGATAGTTTAAAATATTGTCCCTATAACGTTTTACGCTCCAACACATAATAAAGAAAATATTTTCAATTTTCAAATTCCCCCTCTAAGCCTCTGCAATTCCAGGCCCGCCAACAATAAATATAATCTTCAGTGTTGACTGAAACGGAAAAATTTCCATTTTGCATGTGTGTGTGAGTATGTATGTATATAAACAATAAAAGTGAACGGACCTCATTTTCGTCATCACAAGGGTAGGATTGGTGGACATTTGAGGAATATTTTCTAAAATCCCGTCATGAATAAACCCCTTAAAGGAAATCTGCTAAAATCAATTAATTCTATTGAGCAAAATTGTTTCAAATTTTTAATATATGTTTGTAGACAAGGTGTTTAAATTGATAAGAATACTCTGAAAGGCTTTCAACAGAATTCCATATAGATTATTAGGGTCGCTCCGTAAATTGGCGTTTTCCTCATGTTGGATTGAATTTAAAATATTCCGAACACAAGTATATGATGATCAAAATGATGGCGGTGACGATGTTGTGTTGGAAATTAAAAATTGAAAAAGCCTCAGGATACTACATTTGAAAAAGTTAAAATTTAAAATTATTATAACATTTTAGTATATTTGCTCAGACTAACACTATAAATTGTTGGTCACAAATTACATATATCAGGCGATAAATTCTATTTTATGATGGAAATAATTGTGCAAACCTCTTGAAATATGTTATCACGCCTCGTTTTTCCCAATAACTTGCCGATATGTGTAACTGGTTGAAAATGCATTTTAAAAAGGAGCCAGTCACTCACTATATGTGTTACGCATAGATGTGAGTTTCTATACTTTCTAATATGTAAATATCCGTGCAGCCATGTGATATTCTGAGGCAAATATTTAGAAAAGAATAGTTCTTACTTTAAATGGTGAAACTATGAAGATTGTACTGGATGAAAGTCTGAAGTAAACACATTATGCGTTAAATGGATATTGTACGCTATGAGTAACTTGAGGCATACGTAAAATTGTCCAGAGTGGTGGGTCAAATTTAATGATTTTTTTATAATACTTTTCTAGCTTCCCTAGAAGAAAGATTTTTTATAAATTGAATAAAATTGATTTTCCTTGTCATCATATATCGTATGACCTCTTGCAGAAGTTTTCTCACTTATTCTGAAACTTATTCTCGGTGCCAAGATAACTTCTGTTTCAAATGTTCTTGAACAGAATATGTTAACATTTGTAGGTGAAAAATTTCCCCATTCCTATTGAATAGTATGTATATGACTTTTTTCTTTTCAAACAAGTTTGAATGGTACTTCTAATCTGATGTGAAGAACCGAATTTATTTACAAATTTGCTGTTTTTTAAGCCACTCTTAAAAAGGTCACAAATCGGTGGCGAACAGCATATATTTTACAACTCGTTCAAAAAATTTAAAACCCAATTTAGTTGACATAAGTTGATAATTGTTTTCAGTACATAGAATTTACTTAAATGTGTTAAAAATAACGTATTGAAGTGTTATTCATTTATCAACGTCCACTTTATGCTACTATGGCTAATTGGGACGGGTTATCTACAGGTTACCACCCTTTTCTATCCAGGGTGGAACTAGAGATTTTATTTAATGAGTTCTTCACTAAATAAATTCCTATTTGCCCAAGCGAGAATCGATCTGGCCTTTCTAGGTTTACCATGTAAGATTAAGGTCAACGTTTTAATTCCCATGGCTAACCTGAGCCCCAAAATGTATCAGAAGTGAAAAAATGCAGTGAGCAATACGCCGAGTGCCTAAAATTGTGCAAAGTGGGCACAGTAATTTTACTCCACAAATTTTAAGATTAGGTTATTGTTTAAAAATTCCACATTTAACGAATCACAACAAAAAGAAACATTGATTGTCAAACATTATAGTTGTTAAATACCGTTAAATATAAACATGAAATTATACTTTTCAAGTATACCTGTCAAGTTAGTCATTTCACCATGGATCCTTCTGGAGATGGTCTGCTTTCTCTCCACATTTGTTGTAATTTTTGGAACGTTTTTGGAAAAAAATGAGCAAACAATGGTGAAAGGAATGGTTGCAGAGAAGACACAAGTTTACTGAATTTCCATCATAAATTGTGAGATGGGCCATCTGATTATCACAATTTCCTGCGCATGAACGAATCAGCGTACATCAAGTCACTGTTCGAGTACTGCAAGGTTATTTTTATAAATTTCAATGAAGTCACACAAAAACTCCATTATTTCTTTGCGACATTTTCCAGTGCGAGCTGGTTCTTTTATTTGATAAAATAATGAAAAGGTCACAACGGTAAAACAAATTAAAATTATTAAATGATACCTGTTCAGGTACACCTGGTGGAACAGTCACTCACACACATCAGGTCCAGTCGCTTGTCAGGCAGAACTAATCGAATTTTCTTCAGTTGTCAGGTCTCCTTAAGGTCACCATAATGTCTAGTTATTTCTGCCACAAACTATCAGGTACATCTGAAAGGTATACCTATACAGGAATACCTGCCAGTTGTATCTGACATCCAACTTTACAGGTCTGGTCCGAGTTACAACCCATTGAGATTCACAAGTCTTGAACTTACACTGTACTATACAAAACGGAAAACGATACGACTAGACACTTATATCTCGCTTAAGTCTCAAGGGAATTCTCTGAATCATAATTAAAGACACGTCCATTCTAAACTGTTTGAGCTCGTGACAAGAGGATTGACAGACAGATCAACGTCGTGAAGAGATTGCGGCGTGACGTTTCTTGACGGACAGGACAAAGTGATTGTTTGTAAAAATTATTTTTAAATTAATAACCCATATTAACAAGATCCTGTGACAGGAACAAGGCCGCACCGAGTCCAGATAACTATCTACAAATTGTCTGATAATACATCAGAGGTCGAACTCCAAAATCAATTCACTCATTGTTCTGTTTTTACTTACTTTTTTTCATACATCCTATGAATTTAGCAGAGTTTAAAGTTAATGAAAATATATATCATTCCAAAAATAAAGACTCAAAAACTGTTAATAATGGTCCTGAATTGACCGTTTTCCGTGTTTTTCTTGAATATATTTCTAGTCTTACCGAAAGAGGGGTTTTGGGAAATACTGAGATAATCCGGAAAACAATACCCGTACTTCTGTTTAAACGTACAACTGTGATTATTTATGCCTACTTTTGTACTTCGGATGTGTCCACGTACTTTGAATGTGTCAACGTATCTGGATATGGACATTACAGTCTCAATTTATCACGTCAATTCACACCCTAAAAATTACTAATTTACTTTTAAAATTCTCAAATTGTTTTCAGATTCAGGCCTTTTATAGAATAGGTACTCCAGTAACTTTTTAGTTAACTATATTTTACTCGTATAAATGATTAAAAAGCTTATTTTATTTACAATGTATATACCTTTTATAGAAACATTATTTAAGGGACGGTACTTGATGCCAAAATGTTTTTGAAAATGATCATCGTGGTACTTACTGTTACAGATGAACTCTTAAAAACATTCAATAGATTACTTTCAAATTGTTGTGTACGTTTCACGTTCCTTCCCTGTTCGTTTTCATCCTTCCTTCTATGATTTTATATTGCGAGTGAGCAAACCCAGTTACCGTCAGATGTACACATGAAATTATGCTAATATATTTTGACTCGAGAACTACGTTGACTTGCGGAGAAAGACCTCACATGTTGTTTGTTGGGAGAACGCGTGTCTTGTTATATTGCTCACTGGTGTAGCCATGGCATTCCCAATCTAAGCACTCTCCTTAATCCACGCCAATTGTCTCAAGATGCTGAGCTGTGGTGGACTGTGTTGGGGGAAAACTATGCTCATTTCTCCTGCGGAACCAGGTCTTGTACACAGAAAAAAAACACAGCGCTCAAGAAGATTACAAGTCCAGCTCAGAGTTACAAACGTGTGTTCGCATTGAGATATGCAAGACTTGAATTTTCATTGAATTAAACAAAACTGAAAGTGAAATGGTTACTTCTAACCTTCCTTAGTACTAATTGGTTTTCGCTGGACCATAATTGAACATAATAACTCATGTGGTTTTTGAGTTATGCCCATCACTCACATTCTTACAGACGTTAGACCAAAAATTGTCAAAATGAGTTTAGTAGGATCAAAACGGACAATGCCGTTGAAATTTGAAAACCGAAAATTATTATCATTTATATACTCCATACAAGGAAGTAATGACAAAGGTGTACTCAGACTTTTACTGTCTCACGATATTATTTGATAACGTCTACTGTGTGTTACTAAGGATAATTGGGAAAGGATTATTGGATACTACCCTTTCCTAGAACTTTTAGGTTAGAAAGATTTTATTTATTCAGTTATTGAGTCACTAAATAAATTCCTATTGCCAAAGTGAAAATCAAACTCACTGCTCTAGGTTTACCGAGTGAGGTTAAGATAAACGCTTCAGCTCACATGGCTAACCTGAACCCCTTTGACGATATTAAAGTTTTGTCGCATTGAACGTGGAACCATAGACCATGCCAACGTTTCACCGAGCGTTCTTCAAACTTCCTGTGTCTGTTCCACACATCACAAGCGTACATCTCCGTTGTTCCACTGGTTACCGAGTCCATCACCCCGAACAGCGAATCACCATAGAGCGAGCAGGCAGACTGGGGTTACGAGATAGTGTCGTAATTGGCGCCCCCTGCCAGAGAGTCCTTGCCAAGAATGCAGCCCCAACTTTCTACACCTCCTTCCACATTCCAATATAACCTATATCAACATATCTCTCTCTCCACCAACAACTGACCTCACTCTCAATCTCATTCACTTTTACATCATGGACAACTAAATGTTTTAAAAGGAAAAGACAATGCTAACATTAATTCACTAACTTCAGATATATATATATATATATATATATATATATATATATATATATATATATATACATATATATCGTTTTAATTTTTCCTCACTAAAGTAGCCCTACAGAGAGGGAAAATATATTTTACATGGCCCGTCCAATGCTAGTACATTCCGAGTATTTTGTTTTACACTTGCTACTATTATAATTTATTAACGTCCAGTTTTTGCAACTAAGGATAATTGGGACGGGTTATCAACAGGTTACCACCGTTTTCTAACCAGGGTAGGATTTAGGATGTTATTTAATAAATTCCGTTACTAAATAATTTCCTTTGCCCAGTCGAGAACCGGCCTCACCACTCTAGGTTTACCATGGCTAACCTGAGCCCTATGTTATACAATCATACAATAGCCATGCTTATTTTTATAAATTAAAAAGCAGATACCATTAAAAGCGAGTAAAAATGTTTGGTTTGCTTTCGGGTATGTATATTTGTGATACTGTTCTTGCACGAGGGTACGTGAAGTAGTGATTAGAGTAATTAAATCAAATCATAGATAGAAAGGGAAGCGGTTCACTCGTGTCTAAAAATTAGAAATTATAATAAACACCATTGATATAATGTATAGAATAGAAAGCGTTGACCTTTATCTCACATGGCAAACCTAGAGTGGCGAGTTCGATTCTTGCCTGGGCAAAGGAAATTATTTAGGGACGAATAGAAATGATAGTGGATTATTTAATGAACTTGGAGTAACACCCATTTCTGGTCCGATGCTGGCCACCTTTAAGTTTACAAATTACGTATATATATTTTGTTTGTATGTTTGGTAACAATCAAATAATTTTTGAGCCACTAGCTCAGTAACATTCATTTTTATTTGTATGTATATATATATATATATATATATATATATATATATAATTCTACTGTAGGTGTGTATGTCACTGAACTGAAACGGCTGGACCGATTTGAATGAATTTTTGTGTATGTGTTTGGGTGACGCCCTGGATGGTTTAGCGCTACAAATCAGGCGTTAGATGAAGCAGGAGTAGGGGTTGTAAGGGAGGCCTAAAATTAAAAATAGCGATATTTCGTTTCCTATTGGTTTTTCGGCAAATATGCACAGGACAAAAGTTGTTTATTCTGTTATTTATAGTAACTTTTGTTATATTTACTTTTGTCATATTACAAAATATAAACGAGATATAAACTAAAAAGTCCGTCACGCAGGGGCTGCGTAAACTAAGCAGATTTCCCTCGTGAAGTTTAGTAATAGATAAATATACATACTGCTAACACAACACCGTGAATAAATGATATAATAATACAAACGGACATAAGAAATGTTTCATCCAATTTCAATAGCCTGCCGACAGGAAGCGTTAGGTTAGAAATGTAAACAAACGGGTCCCGCCTCACACCGGAAAGAAAAACAATTACTGAAATATATCAGAATATAACACATTAATTTTATTGAGAACTATTTACTATATCTACTAGTGTAATTAATGATGAGTCAGAATAATTGTTATCTCAATCAATAAAATTTTAGTAGTCCAAAACTTTAAGATGGGGGGGGGGGGAGTCACCAGTGCATATTTGCATGTATCTCGTATAATAAAGGTCTCTTGAATACAATTTTTGGTATTTAAACTTCCAATAATGTGATTTATTATGTATCAGAGTATTGTTTACGTAACATGAGTAGAAGTGGCGGTTTGGTGAAAACTGAAAAACGCAAATATCTCGGTTAATATTCAAGATAGAGAATAAATGTATATAACAATATTTATAGTAAATTTAATTTATAATAAGATTGATTCTGTATAATTTTTCGATCCGACGTATAGTAACGGAGATATTTCGAATTTTCGAAAATCCTCCCCTCTAAACCCCCCCTCCCACTGGTCCGATTTCAGCCGTTAACGAACTTGATCTTTCTTTTTACATAAAACGCTTAAATATGAAGTTTGGTAAGGATTAAACAAAAATTGCGACCGCTAGAGCGGTAACAGACAAATATATATATATATATACAGTGCTGTGAAAAAGTCTTTGAACAAAGTAATTTTTTAAATAATCTAAGTTGGAAAAAAAGAAAAAAAACAAAATTATTGTGAAACAAATATTTTATTTAATTAAAAATACCACCCATATAATATTGCAGCGAAAAAATATTTAATAACCATATAGCACAAACAAAAAATTAGTATCTAGTATGTCCTCCTTTATTTCTTTTGCCGCTCAGCAATCGTATCTTTAACACTAGAAATTAAAGAGGCTATGTAATCAGGGGAAATCTTTTCCCATTCTTCTTTTAGGATTCTCCACAGCTCTTCTAAAGAATTTGGTTGCCTTTCAATTCTTTTTCTATCAAGTAATTCCCACAAATGCTCTATAAGATTAAAATCAGGACTCTGAGGTGGCCATTCCATACATTTTAACTGTCCCTGTTCTTCTTTTCTTGCCAAATAATCTTTGATAGTTCTGGCTGTATGCTTTGGATCATTGTCATGCTGCAAAACAAATCCCGGCCCTATAAGCCTCAACCCAGATGGTATTGCGTTAGATGTAAGAATACTGTGATATTTTTTAGCATCTATTTTCTCTTCTATTCTCACAAGATCTCCTACTCCATAGCCGGAGAAGCAACCCCAAACCATTATAGAACCTCCTCCATGCTTCATAGTTGGATTTAAGCATTCTTCCAAATACTCCTCTCCTGGCCGCCGCCTCACATACTGTCTTCTCCTAGAGCCAAACATTTCGAATTTTGATTCGTCGGTCCATAAAACTTTTTTCCAGTCCTCTTCGGTCCAATTTTCATGTTCTTTCACAAATTTCAAACGCTTTCCTTTATTTCCACGACGGAAAAATGTTTTTTTCTTAGCCACACATCCCCTAAGTCCAAAACTTATAAGTTTCCTTCTAACCAAAGAAGAAGATACTTGTGTACCTGTGGCTTCAGCTATTTCTTGAGCAAGTTGTGTGCTATTCTTTTTTGCGGTTGCGCAAAGATAACAACTTCAAATGTTTTTCTGCAGCACGGTTTAACTTTCGGGACCTACCAGAACGTTTTAAGTCCACAATACATTTGCTGTTTTTAATTTTTTTAATAATATAGTGTATTCCTGAAATAGAACCTTTCACTTGCCTTTGAATTTCACGAATAGTAAGGCCCTGCTGATACAAAATAATCACTTTCTGTCTATCAAGAAGATTAATTTTCGCCATTTCCTGAAAATCAGTTAGTTTAAAGTACAGAAAAAAATAAGTTTATTAAGGAAAATTATTTTACACTATAAATTTTACTTACTGTTTGAAAAAACGCAGTATTCTATGAATAAAAACGTTTTTTTTTGTTTTCACAAATATGTTGTACCTTCCAACTGAACGTTTATACTGATTTCAAGAGAAAGAGATGATAATAATGTAAACATTAAGATGATGTCAATAGAAAGGATTATAAAAAGCATTTCGAACCCAATAGTGGCATTATTGACAAGCAGTTATAAATCCTTTTATCCACCACTCTACACATTTTTACATTAGAAAGTTAAATCCACAATACATTTAGGACTCTTAGCAAAATAATAAGTAAAAAATTGAGTGCTAAAATGAAATTATTTAAATTATTCTCACAAGAACAGGTTTGTTCAAAGACTTTTTCACAGCACTGTATATATATATATATATATAGATATATATATATACAGTTTTGAACGGACCTCATTTTCGTCATCTACTAGGTAGGATCGATGGACATTTGAAGAAAAATTTCGAAAATCGCATCATGAGTACAACCTCAATAGCTGATTTCCCTTAAGGGAAATCTGCTAAAAGTAAAGAGGGAGCCAACAATTTCATTGGGCACCAACGATTGAACCGAACTTAACAAAACTCGGTATGTGAATTAGCATTAATTCTTCCATGATTATAAGTTATATTAATTTTTTTAGGTTCAAACGAGAGTGGGGGGTTATAAGAGAGGCCTGAATAAAAAATTCGCAATATTTCATTTTCTATTGGTTTTTAGGCAAACGTGCACATAACAAAAGTTGTTTTTTGTGTTATTAAAAGTAGCTTTTGTTTTAAAAATAATATTATTGAATTTAGTAACCTAATCGCTGGATATATCATGCTGGGCAACGTCTGTCGGATCCGCTAGTGTATGTATATATATATATATATATATATATATATATATATATATATATATATATATATATATGAATGTGCAAGAAAAAAACAATTTAGCAAATAAATAAAGAAAAAATATAATTTAAGAACTACACTAACTGAAAGATAATAGTAATTAAAAAAATACAGATTGTAAAAATTTCTGCGATGAAAAATGGTAAAATTCTTACGTTTATATAATTCATTTGAAATCAAATTATCAGGTAATGTAAAAGAGATCTTACATTTTGAAAACCAATCCATATGAGATGAGGGTCTTCACTCTCTCAAAAGGCTGTATTAGCATTCATCATATTTGATCGCTAGTGCTGTGTTGAACAGTTGTCATACGACTTGAAGTCCTGTTATGACGATCTCTTTGGAGTTTAGTTACGTTTTACAGTTCCAGGATGTTGAACAGACGCCAGAATATCGGGTAAATAAATTAGGCATTGAGGATTAAACTAATTATGAGCAAAATGTTCCTGACTATTCTTCGCACTTCATTCAGAAAAACCTATTTAAGTATTGGACTATAAATGTCCTTTGGCATGTAGACATTATGAAGGTTATTCCATTGTTATATCCCTTTTCACTTCAACAGCTCTGCCAAGGTCACTGTCATTCGGAACTCCTACGTCGATGATCAATGACTTCTTCCGTTTTTTCTGGACGAGTATAATCGCTGACCACGTGATCAGTGATAATAGCCTTATCTTATCATCTCAGTTGATAATATGATAATCATTTTTTAGCGCTGGAGGTTGTACACGAGTACACCAAATTCCGTAAAGACTTTTATCAGTTAAGCCAAATTTTGGATAAATTTTTGTTGTTTTCTTTATATTCCATAGGGGTCATACATGGAGAGGCAATTAACATCTACCACCCAAACATAATATGATTAACTAATTCAATACTCTTGCTTACTTCTTCTTCAAGAAATCGGGGATGGACCTATATAACAAAATATTCATCACTCCCTTTTTATGTTAGTTTTCTAATCATCGTAATGTGTAACTGGACTAGGAACCCAAATGTGACGGAAAGAGGAAAGATAAAAGTAAAGAATACATTTCTCATTTCTGGTTTAACATTTCTTCCTTTTTTAATTGCACATTAGGAATAGAGTGAAAAAAAGTCACTTTTTAATTTTCTGAAAAGCTTACCTTTCAATGACTGTGTATGACGCTAAGTAACAATTCTGTAAAATATTTCATTTTTACGACGTTATCTCCAGTCTGGGTAGTTACATATGAGATAGCGAAGAGTTTCATAATGCGGGGTAATGATAAAAAGAATGAGAAAAAGTTTTGATTGCCCTTTAAGTAAATACTGACAGGAAAAATTGTGGAAATGAACATTGGCCGTGATGCGCAGACTGAAACCGTATTCTAAAATGGTTTAAAAACATTATCCGTATATTTAAGGCCTTGTTTTGCCATTTGGCAACTACCCGTCATAATTTTTCTCGTTTCCAAAAAAAAAAAATCAAAAAAATCCACAATTTAAAACCGAATGCGAAGACTCAATATGATGTAAAACTTAAATATTTCACAGGACTGTTACTATGTCTCATACACAATTACTGAAAGGTAAAAAAACTGCGTTAACTAAGCAGATTTCCCACGGCACGTATTTGCATTTATCTCAAAACGTAAAAGTTAAATGAGATCAATATTTGGTAATAAGGATTCAAATAAAGTGCTTCATAATATAACAGCTAATTGTTAATATGGCATTAGAAGGAGTGGGGTTAACTGAAATCCAAAAACTAAGAAAATACAAATATTTCGGTTAATAATCAAGATAGTGAAAAAATGTACAGGATAAAATGTATAGACAATTACATTTGCAATAAGATTGCTTCTATATAATTATTCTATCAGACACATATTAAGGGATATATTTTGAATTTTCAAAATTCCCCCCCTCAAGATCGAATATCATCCTTTAATGTGCTTGGTCTTGAGTTTTACATGAAAGGTTTCAATATCAAGTACCGATCAAACGAAAACTGTGACTGCTAGAGCGTTAACAGTCAATTAATATATTTACAGTTTTGAACGGACATGTCATCTCCTAGGTAGAATCAATGGACATTTGAGGAAAGGTTTCGAAACTCGCGTCTTAAATCCCCTAAGGAAAATCTGCTAAAAATAAAAACTTTAGTTGAATGATTCAAACAGTTGTTGAATGTTGGCGATTGCTACCGATACTATCAGTCTGTCTTAACAGTCCGTTATTCTCTTCATTTCATATCTGTCGTATGTATACAAAAGTAAAAGCCATCTTGATTATTCAACACTAGTCCGATACTACAAAAAGGAATGATACCCAAACCAGTTATACCAACCATAAAATATTTGTTACAAAATATTGCTCGAGTGTCAAATGGTAGGGGTTGGCAAAAAAAAAGAGAGAGTGAGACGTGTTTTTTTCTCTTATCCTTCCTCATAAGTGGATTGACGTAGAGGCTTAATTTTTTTTCTAATAACACACGAGACAACTAATCTGTATATTTTTGGTATTGACTTACTCATGTCATGGTTATATGTTTTTTAACCCAGGTTGTTATATATGGATAATTAATTACCAATATTATTACAAGAACCATCTTTAAGTTAACTCTCTAAAGATGATAGTAGGTGTACATATAGCGTGGGTTCGTTTTTTCTTAACCTCTGACCTATAGAAACCAATCTTTTTAATTATAAAGTTGTGTTGGATAGCTAGGGAAAATTACTAATTAAGTAAATAAGACTTAAAGTTTTTGATTGGTCGGAAAATATTTTATGAACAGTGAGATATATAAAGTAGGGGAGCGAAGTATAAATTTTTTGATACATCAGGGGCTGATGACAGAAATATGTTAATAAGTTATAAAATATACAAAAATTAACTTGGTGTACTGAATCAATACACGGTTTCTGAGTCACACTTTTAGGTTATAACGTATTCCAGCCTAAGTGTTTAATGACAATCGTGTTATTTTGTTTATGCTAATTTTCTTATTTTCACACATTTCTCAATTAGAATAATTTAATTCATGGCAGATATCGTCCATTGAAATGTTTGTTATTATGATGCTTAAGCTCACGAAAATAATACACCATGAAGCACTAAACACAAAGCTATTAAACACTTAGCCTTGACGACTTTTCTCTTTAAGTCATAACCCTTTTAAGCACTGGAACATTATACCCTGACCCCTTAAACTCTGACTTATTATACTCTATACTCTACTTATTCCAGAATGCATAGCGTATAGCTGTTTCGAGGTATGTGCATTTGAGAATTTATTAATTTTATGCTCACAAATGTAGGTAAATCTGTTGAACCCCAAAAGGATTCAAAGATTACTACATATTAAAAGTAATATCTTATGGCGCTGCAATGATTCACGGAAATAAAAATATCGCTACCAAATCCACTTTTTTTGATACTTAGTTTTGAGTATCTGATAGACAGAAAGTGGCTATGAAAATCTATAAGCAGTTCTACAAATGGTTGAGTCCTGCACGATAAAACCATTGAGAAAAACGTTGACTATAGGGTCTGTAGTTACCCAGTTAATTTTAGTTTACAGTAGTTAAGATTTTTGGCTCATGTAGGTCCCCGTGATAAAACGTCAGTCATGGAAAATAAAGACTTACCGAAATGTAATTAATACATTTCTACTTCATAATTGAACACCTTGTCTATCATATATGTTAAGCCGTCATTTGAATTTGAATTTCCCGCGCTCGCTGAGTTCATAAATCCGCTACACACATGCAGATCACCAAGGCTGTGGTCTACAGCGGAAACTACGTTGCAGCTCAAGAAGGCATCGGCTAGTTACAAAGATACAGTTCAGTTGGGATTCACCCGTTACAGAGTTAAGTCAATTTTTCATCTCCCGCAAAGCTACCATCATATACGGATCACCGCAACCAGCTAGAAGACAGAATCTTATAGGGAACACAGAAAATAACAACGGAAGAAGTCTCCACTTCAAGGAAAGTATTTTTCCCGCAGTTACCTACTTCTAATAATGCTAGCATTATCTGCGCATATTATTTAATGAGTACTCACACAATATAGGACCGATCGATCATTCTATTGTATATATAGCCATGGCTTGCCGCTAAATTATTTTATAAAGTTAAGTTTCCTTTTGTTTCTTGTTCAACCTCTATATCTATAAAGTGTATTATATGTTGCTTAATCAATTCAATATACTTGATTCTTAGGAGAATTCAAATAGTGACTTGTGTTATTTCGCCTCATCTTTCCATAAAAATAGTAAATATTTCAGTCTAATGCTCTCTTATTCTTGACGTAAAAAAGCTTCCCGCCATTACAATATAATTTGGCCTAAATTTTCATTTGAAAACAGAAAAACACGTTCTTAAAAATCTATTTAATAAAATATTGCATTGAAATTGGGAGAATTATATTGGCCATGTAAGTTAAGGCGCTGGTTAATCTTTCTTGGTAAATGTAGAGTAGTGAGTTCGATTCTCACCTGGACATTAGGAATTTATAAAGTGAAGAACTCACTAAATAAAATCCTTAGTCGAACCCTTCCTAGCCTGGTTACCTATAGATAACCCGTCCCGATATAGTCCCGATATTGTGCTATTGAGCACAATAATTTAGTTTTTTTTTAAACATTTAAATAATGCAATAATTGAATAAATATTAAGGACTATATTCCAAAATTGGTTCTGAATCCTCAAGATATAATTCTATATAGTTCCTGAACCGACAACATTTATTCTATCTGTTACCTGAACATGTATTAAATGACTTTAAATCATTTAAGACACACCAGTCTCAATTGACAGAAATCTCTGAAATAAGCCAAACCCACATTGCAAGCAGCTCATCTCCAAGCATCCAACCCCTTAATTCGAAATTTTCTTCCCTATCCTTTATTTATTTTTTTTTTATTAAATGTTAATTTTACTACAAATGTGTTCTTTTTCAACTAAATATGAGTGTAGTAAATTCGATAATTACAATAAATTTGTTGATGACTACGATATTTATTAACGCAACTCTTTTCATCGAGTTGACTTGCACGTTTAGACATTTGAGTAATGCACTTCCATGAAAATTATTTTTTAATGATTGCATAACAGTCAACTTACATTTACTAATTGATGAACGTTTGTCCAGCTCATTGGAATTGCTATACTTCATCATATGTTAGAAGTCTTCTTCTCACAGAAACAAATTATTTTGAAATAATACAAGATTCTTCGCGTCTAAAACCATGGATAACTCAATATAAATAAATGAATATATTGTAATAAATTAAAAAGTTCTCTCCTTTTTAACTTGACTAACTATAAAACCTATCCCTCTGCTTTAAGTATAATTATTTTCATTAAAAATGCAAAATTTAATGCTTACGCTCATTTTATATTTACATATATAATTAGGACTAATTATAAATTTCCAGTATTACTGGTAAGTTATGTTTTATTTAAAATAAATTAAAGTCCCGACTTGCAAATGTGGGCTCTTTCATACATATGTATTATAACCTGTACTTGTTATAAACAATTTCCCTGGAGAGAAATCAGCTGTTCTGGTTGTAATTATTATTCCATGTAGAGTCTGCCTGGGATTTAGAGGACTAAAACGTAATATCCCAAATATCTGCCAAATATAATAGTTAAGTGACATTATAAAATAATGTCGCATAACCCATATTTCTGACAATGCAATGGACTACAATTGCATTTTAGCAGATTTCCCTTAAGGGAAATCAGCTATTGAGGTTGTACTCATGACGCGATTTTCGAGATGACGAAAATGAGGTCCGTTCAAAACTGTATATATATATATATTGTTACGTTTTTATTACCAAAACCAGTAATAAACGTTTTTAATAAGAGTTCTTTTGGATTGCAAAATTAAATACTCGCAAGTTTCACAGTTTTTATCACTGCAAAATTTATTTCACAATGCACAATAAACTTGGTGATTATTCTTAATTACTACTCACAGTATACACTGATAGCGTTACTGTTCTTCAATGAGTCACAGTCCAATAATTCACTGAAATTCACAGAAAGACGGCACTGCACTGTCCTTTACTTCGCGGCACTGCACTGTCCTTTACTTCGCGGCACTGCACTGTCTTAAACACGGCACTAAACTGTTACTTACAGTCACGGCACAACACTGTTCTTCTTTTAAAAACACTTTACCGCACTGCACTAAGTCGCACTGAAGCACTGATGTGAACATCGAGACAGGTGACAATAAAACTGACTGCTCACGGCTGGCCCGAGCTTCTTTATATAGGTTGTCGGCATACATCAAAGGGGAATTGTCTAGTTCATTCGAGGCTGGGCTAGACAAGCCCAGAAGCGTCTCGACCCTCCGTCGGTCTCTTTGATCTACGTCACACATTCCAAATACGCGACTCTCTCTCTCTCTCTCTCTCTGAAGGATTATTCATCTATTTAATTTTCGCAACACTATATATATATATATATATATATATATATATATATATATATATATATATATATATATATTTGCCTGTTACCTTTTTGTTTAAAGCTAAAAGCTAGTTCGGCCGTTTCAATAACTGCTCGGCTCTCGTAAAATTTCTCTGTTGTAAATCTTCACGTGGGAAATCTGCTTAGTTTACGCAGCCCCTGTGTGACGGACGTTTTTCAGTTTTCAGCGTTCAGCAAACCCCCCACTCCTACTCATGTCGTATAAACAATACTTTGGAATATATTAATCCACCCTTATCCAGAGCTTAATACCAAATTTTTCTCAAGAGAACTTTATTATACGAGATACATGCATATGTTCTGTTCACCCCCCCCCCTCTACCACCACCCGAAGTTATTAAAATTGACTGAAAGATTTCTCATTACCGTTTCCATTAATTCACTTCATAGTTTCCAATATATATATATATATATATATGGTGGTGTTAAGTATTACCAGTATGTAGATTAATTTATTGTAGAACTTCACGTGGGAAATCTGCTGAGTTTAAGCAGCCCCTGCGTGTCGGACTTTTTCTTTATAAGTTGAATTTCAATGAGTTAATTGTAATATGTTTTTCCTATGCGGACTCCGGTAAACCCTCCCCTGAAAATATCACTTTAAGCTAATAAATCACTAGGCATATCTTGTCCAGCTTTTCCTGTTTCTTTGGGAATTCAGAATTCTAGAAGAGTGCATTTGATAGAGGCGGTGGCGTCCTCGAGGCGCCCTGGCCAGTGGAAAATCTGCCTGGTGTACGCAGATCTTGCAAGACGGACATTTAGTAACTTTCATTGAAAATCCTCTGTATTATAGCAAAAATTAAGAGCGTCTAAGTCTTTTCATACAAAATTGCCGAATTTACTATTATTAAATGTGTAATAGTCTTCCTTCCTGAGTTCGCTTAGTAATTGTATTTATAGGAATAAAGACAACTCAAATTAATGGAATTTTCAGTAAAAGCTGTACCATTTTATATACTTTAGTAGATAAGAACTATGTTAAATACTTTATCAGTATTTTCCTAAAAAATCGATTTATTATAATTCGAGTTTTTGAGTTTAATATGTGTTGCTAAGTTCATATTATTAACACGTTAGATGCTGTGTATGCCCCCGGGGGCATGCACCGCTCCCAACGTGTGTGCGGTTTCAGATTTAAAACATCATTACCTCAGTGCGGCGGATAATATATGTCAAATTACTTTTTTTTTTAATTATACAGTTTTTTTTATGATATAATATTACTTGATCCTCTTCCTGTTTTTACTGTCAATTTACTGATGTTAGTTGCAATAATTCAGCAACGAAACCTAAAATTATCTCTTTCCCTTCGAATATTAGGTATTGCTAAAAAACAGATTACAAAAAAAGTTCGTCACGCAAGGGCTGCGTAAACTAAGCAGAATTCCTACGTGAAGTTTAACAATAGAGTAATCTGCCTAATAACAACTGTAGTAGTAAGAAACCTCTAAACCTAAAACACTATTTAGGGCGTAATAACCCAGTAGTTTCCAACCCCAAAACACAGTTAACCTAACCTCTAAACCTATTCACGAGGGATGGATAGTTATGGAAACGGCCACCAGAGCTCTCGGCGGAAAGTCCGAACATAGCCTACTAGTGACCACACGCAGAATACAAATGCAAATATCTCGGTTGCTATTCAAGATACAGAATAAATGTATAGAACAATATGTATAGTAAATTGAATTTGTAATAAGATTGATTCTGTACAATTTTTCGATACGACGAATAGTAACTGAGATATTTCGAATTATCGAAAATCCTCCCCTCTAAACCCCCCCTCCCCGTGGTCCCATTTCAGCCGTTAACGAACTTAATCTTTCTTTTTACATAAAACGACCAAATATCGAGTTTGGTAACGATCAAACAAAAATTGCGACCGCTAGAGCGGTAACAGACAAATATATATATATATATATATATATATATACATATATATACAGTTTTGAACGGACCTCATTTTCGTCATCTACTATGGACATTTGAAGAAAAATTTCAAAAATTCCGTCATGAGTACTACCTCAATAGCTGATTTCCCTTAAGGGAAATCTGCTAAAAGGTTGCATGCCCCCGGGGGCATGTACCGCCGAAGACGAGTACTACTGGGGATGCCCCGGGGGCATGTACCGCATACAGGGCTAGTATCGCCAAATAACAACAGCAGTTAACGTGTTAAGAAAATAATTGCTTCATAGATCCGTAAATTCCACTCAGTAAATCATAAAACTGCGATAAGTTGGTCAGTTATCGGTGATCATTTTTAAACCTAAAAGCAGAACCAGTGGATACTAATGAACTTTTTATAGGCCTCCAATTAATTCCTATTTAATTATTGGATATGAAGTAAAATCGCTCAATGATCAAGCGAAACTGTTATGACAGTAACTCGAAAAAAGCTTCGATTTTTACCGAATCAATTTAATTTAAATAAAATTATAATATACCAAGCAGTTGAATATTTAATTTAATTTTGACTTTATCAGTAAGATTTATGATTAGGAATTCTTGATACAAGTCTTGCAATTAAAATATCTCAATAGTTAGCAGCTTCGAGTAGAAAATCTACGATAAATAATCAACAGGGTAGTTTTAATTTAGATGTAGAATATGTTTAATACAGTTTACAAATTTTACACATTGCTCACTGCCTTTAGAACGAATTATTAAAGAATCTAGGTATATATTTTTATTTTTTTTTAAACTACTTACGTAAATTTATCATTCTGAAGATAGACTTAATAATATGCATGTAAACTTTCTAAGCATAGAAATTCTGAGCATGCGAAAACCAAGTGATTTATAAGATAGTTAGAGCTTGTACATTCCTAAATTTAGCGGATTTCAGAGGTAGGGAAGGTGGAGAGCTTTAGAGGAAGAATTTATAAATATTTCATTCATTCCCAAATAATTTAATTCATGTTATAAATTTTCTAATACGAAATCAATGATGTGTGAGGTTATTATGAGTCGGATCGAAAAAAGTTATACGAACAATCTTACTTGAAAGATAATTGTCAAGAGTTGTTTTTCTATGTAAATTTGACGATAATATTAATCGACATACATCTTCAATCGTCCCGACAAGAAGAGGGTTTTTATAGAATTGGTAAAATCAAAAACTCGAAATGTATCTGTTATTATGACTACGATTGAGAAATATACCAATATAACCAATTTAGTTCTTTTAGTTAATCACAAAACTTTTTTATGGCTCCTCACAATTTTATTTCTTATAAACGCTGAGCGCTTTCGGGGACTAAATCCCCATCCTCAGAGCGTCAGAGCGTAGGGCGATCCTATAGACTTGCTACCAGGCTAAACCCTGCCGATGCACTCCTGCCGATGGTTTAGCCTGGTAGCAAGTCTATAGGATCCCCCTACGCTCTGATGCTCTGCGGATGGGGATTTAGTCCCCGAAAGCGCTAAGCGTTTATAAGAAATAAAATTGTGAGGAGCCATAAAAAAGTTTTGTGATTAACCATTCATCACCCTCACCACCAGCTAAAAATAAATATTAGTTCTTTTAGTTGGTAATATTCTATCAATTGTTTTTCTACATATTTAATATCAACCCACTTCTACTCATGCGAGTAAACTTTCACTTAAAGTAACTGCATCAATAATTGTATTTCAAGTACTTTTTTCTTAAGCATAGCCTCCATTTTTTTGGTTGTTATCATAGACGTTTAACGTCCTTAGCTCAAATAAATTCAACTCGACGTACAACCTCCATTATCCAAGGAGGACCTGGAATTAGTTTGTCTGCAGTAGTCTGACATTCCTTGACACACATACTCTTTATACTCCCGCTGGCTCATAAGCGCTGCTACACTAGAGCACTCTGTTAGGAAACTCTTGAACTTATGGGCACCCTTGGGATTGAACCTGTACATATTAGCAGATTTCCCTTAAGGGAAATCAACTATTGAGGTTGTACTCATGGCGCGATTTTTGAAATTTTTCTTCAAATGTCCATCGATCCTACCCAGGAAATGACGAAAATTATAATTAAATATTAACTGAGATATTTGCATTTGTATTCTGCATGTGCTCAGCAGCAGTGGCTGTTCGGACTTTCCGCCGTGAGCTCTGGCGGCCGTTTTCGTAACTATTCGTCCCTCGTGAATAGGTTTAGAGGTTTCTTACTACTACAGCTGTTATTAGGCAGATTTCTCTATTGTAAAACTTCACGTGGGAAATCTGTTTAGTTTACGCAGCCCCTGCGTGACAGACTTTTATTTTAACCTTCAGCTTGGTTGTAGAAGATGTACCATTGCCTTAACTCGCGTGGCCGCCGGCGCCCCATGGGCTCTTTATTAGGGGAGAAATAGAATTTTTTTGAAGCAGGTCAAAAATTTGCTTAGTTTACGCCCAATCTGACTTTTTTAAGCAGATTTCCCTTAAGGGAAATCAGCTATTGAGGTCGTACTCATGACGCGATTTTTGAAAATTTTCTTCAAATGTCCATTGATCCTACCTTGTATTTGACGAAAATGAGGTCCGTTTAAAATTATATTTATATATATATATATATATATATATATATATATATATATATATATTTGTCTGTTAACGCTCTAGCAGTCGCAATTTTTGTTTGATCGTTACCAAACTCGATATTTAAACGTTTTATGCAAACAGAAAGATCAAGTTCGTTAATGGCTGAAATCGTACCAGTGGGAGGGGGGGGGTTTAGAGGGTGGATTTTCGAAATATCTCTGTTACCATACGTCGAATCAAATAATTGTATAGAACCAATCTTATTTTAAATTAAATTTACTATAAATATTGTTCTATACATTTATTCTCTATCTTGAATATTAACCGAGATATTTGCATTTTTATTAAATTTGGGCCAATAACGGACGACTGTTTCCCGCCAAAAGCTAGTTCGGCCCTTTGCCGTAACTGTTCGGCTCTCGTATGGAGATTTCTATATTGTATAACTTCACGTGGGAAATCTGCTTAGTTTACGCAGCCCCTGCGTGACGGACTTTCATTCTCTGAAGTTTTCCAGAACTATTTATCTTTTAAGAACAGACAAGTTGTCCGTAGCCACCTAATCCTAGATCGCCTCCCACTAGATAGGTGCCGCTAGATAGCCTCCCACTAGATTGGTGCCGCTAGATAGCCTCCCACTAGATAGGTGCCGCTAGATAGCCTCCCACTAGATAGGTGCCGCTAGATAGCCTCCCACTAGATAGGTGCCGCTAGATAGCCTCCCACTAGATTGGTGCCGCTAGATAGCCCTCCCACTAGATAGGTGCCGCTAGATAGCCTCCCTACTAGATTTTGGTGCCGCTAGAATAGCCTCCCACTAGATAGGTGCCGCTAGATAGCCTCTCCCACTAGATAGGTGCCGCTAGATAGCCTCCCACTAGATAGGTGCCGCTAGATAGCCTCCCACTAGATAGGTGCCGCTAGATAGCCTCCCACTAGATGGTGCCGCTAGATAGCCTCCCACTAGATAGGTGCCGCTAGATAGCCTCCCACTAGATAGGTGCCGCTAGATAGCCTCCCACTAGATTGGGTGCCGCTAGATCGCCTCCCACTAGATAGGTGCCGCTAGATTACAATACCTATTTGAACATTAAAGTCACCTTCATTTCCTCACGAACTGAGTACATGACTCCTATTTAAACCTCCTGGATAGAGTAATTATTGTCCGAGAGAACGCCCGAGCGATTTCACCTATTAAATGACTTCTTTAAAAGCAAAGAATTACAAAAGATTATCAAGGTGCAGTGTGGAGCCCACATGGTCTACTACAATATCAGACCATTTGTTACGCTCTCGTTTTTTTCTTACAACGACCAGTTCCGTACAGCCAAAACAATCAATGCTCACGTGCTCCTGGGAGACAAGATGTCACGAATTACAAGTCCATAATTAGAATGTCTTAGACTCATAGAACAACAATTACTTTTAAACTATTCTTAATTGCTAGTAAGGATTTTAAGGTTTCAATAGTATTGAAACATAAGCTGGGAGTTGTATTTTTGCCTAAGATTGCAATTTTACCACTCTTCTTCGGTCTACCATAGCTTCAAAATGGCAAGTACTCGTAGATGTCATAGCTTTGGTTTAAAATGCTCCAAGGTAGCAACCAAATAATATGGCGTTTTGGGCTCCTCTACTGGGAATTCATTCCAGGTTTAGTACCTGGCTTAGCTCCAGCGTTGTCGGGAATGCTTCCAGAATATTTCTTCTGTTGGCCAATCGGCTTCGTCTGATGCCACCATTAGAGTCAAGCCTCGTCTAAACCTGGAACAATCATTAAGTAAGAACCTACAGCTGAGTAGCAACCTAACTTGAACAGTGTCAGCTAGACAGGAAATACTAAATATTTGAATTTATTGAAACGTGATTATTTCCGCCAAAAGCAAATGAATTTTGAATGAATAAATAATCGCCTAATCCGGCGATTGACTCCATTAAACCTGTATACGGAACATGGGCGACTAAAAGTTATTTTTTATCGATTAGTTTGACTGGAAACAATACGTGTTTTTCTGTCATAATGAAACTGACACAAACCTTTGATCACGTAATATACACGTGTATAATTTATAATAGACGACGGACGACACTTATAAACAACATAGTTATTGTCATACCTCTCGGTGGATACCGTCGTCACTGGCTGATGGTTGAGTACCGCTGGCAAGCGTTTTCGATGCAATGGCATCATCTTCAAGCCTGTCGATAGTTGTACTGAGTTGGTTGTCCGTCAGTCAGTGGGTTTTATGCTCTGTTCACCGTATTAGTTGTTTACGTTTAGTCAAGATCTGTTTACTTACCACTAAGATCTGTCAAACGAGAGGTGTTGATGTTCAGGTAAATTGTTTTTGAGTGGTGGGTTGTTTACGTTTTATTAGATCTGTTTACTTACTATTCAGATCTGCCAAACAAGGTGCGTTTTAAGTAGTGTTCGGGTAAATTGTTATCGTGTAGTGGGTCTTTGTCCTCATCCGTATGGGTTGTTTACATTGTTCTAACCCTTTATTTGAATTAACAACATTATTTGAATTAACAACATAGTTCTTCAGAACGGATCTTGGCCAGCTACTAAACCGCTATTATTGTTTAAAGATAACTATGACTTACTTAAGACCTACTTAAAATCTATAGAGTTTAAATAGTAATAAATTTTATTGTTATTTATTTTTATTATTTCTACTTCATTATTATTTTTTTTATGTTTTATTACACACTTTTACCCAAACACCAGTCTGAGAGGTCGGTAGAGATTTTCATATTTCATGTACTGGCAGACCTGCTAATATTGGCGGGCTCTCCACCTCATTAGCAGTGAGTCTTTCCTTCCTCTACACACAGGAAGTGTTTGGGGATAGTTTATCAAAGGCATTCGACCTTGACTAGCTATTGCTCTTTTTGCTCCGGTCTCGTGTACCTGTTGTTTCGGTTAACAGCCTACGTATTGGTAGGTGATAGGTACGGGGTAATTCGGTTTACGTATATCGTACCTTTCATTATAGCTTGTAACACTGTTTGTTCGTAGTCTTTTCGTGTGTGTTTTACATAGTATATGATTTGCTATTGAGCCTTCCACGAGCCACGGACCAATAAAACGCTCATCGTCACGATCTATATATGGTACGGATGACAGTGATTTCAATGAAAGAGTTAAAAATGACAATAATAGATTAAATGTGAAACATGTTATTCAATCAATAAATAAAAATAACGAATTTGTTGATGGGAATTACTATCAACCCTTCCAGGCCTGTGCGCCCGGATGATTCGGTTTACGTCACGGAATTCATGTTTCTGTAAGAGTGTTAATATTTATAGTTACATAATCATAATTGCTAGATCCGTTTACTCTTTATAATTTTATTTTATATATTGTTTTCAATATAAAACTGCAATTTGATTTGTTGCTGTTTTAAAGAAAGAAGGAGAAAAAAATATATACCATGTATTATTATTTATGGTGATGCAGAGGAAATAAATTCCTATACAGGAAACAATAAAAAAAAAATTGCATATGAATTTCCCACAAAATTCAGACATTGAAACTAAGTATCTTCTCTCCGGGGAGAATTTCACCGACATATGTTAGTTCCTTGAAGCCCAGGAACAATTGGAGTACAGTAGTCCAGTAACGCTACATATGACAAAAAAGTAACCAATGCTCCACCACGGAAATCACGAGTCACAGGCACGCTGCAGTCACACCTGTTGCACCATATTTAACAAGCCGTTTAACAAGTACTTCAGCCACATTTTACAAGTACCTCACAAGGCCTTGCACAAATACCGATCTTCTGTCCCCTGGGATTAAAAATACTGTAAGGCGCGCTAGAGGAAAGTTCGCTTACACGTTATACAATAATAGAAAAGTCCGTCATGTAAGAGCTGCTTAAAGTAAGCAGATTAACCAAGTCGTGGTATGTCAATATAGTGATCTCATCTAAACATATATTCTCTAAATTTAGAAAAAGTCCGTCACGCAGGGGCTGCGTAAACTAAGCAGATTTCCCATGTGAAGGTTTACAATAGAGAAATCTGTATACTGGTAACAACACCACCTTGATTTAATACAAACGGTAATGAGAAATCTTTCAGTTAATTAAAATAAATTCCCAACTGAAACGGCTTCTGAATAATTTATATTTTAATAACTCAAATTTTAGTAGTCCAAGAACTAAAGAAGGGGGAGGGGCGGATGAACAGAACGAACTTGCATAAATCTCACAAAGTAACGAAGGTAAGGTAAGGTTAGAAATGACAGTTAAGGTTAGAAGAAGCTTCCACCTGAAACGAGTAGTTACGGAAACGGCCGACCTAATCAGAACTATACCCGAACACAGATTTCATAAAAATGCAAATATCTCGGTTAATATTCAAGATAGAGAATAAATGTATATAACAATATTTATACTACATTAGATTTGCAATAAGATTGGTTCTATACACTTTTTCGATTCGATGCATAATAACGGAGATATTTTGAATTTTCGAAAATCCCGCCGCGAACCCCCCCATCCCTCTAGTCCAGATCAGCCAGGAACGAACGTGATCTGTCTTCTGACATAAAACGGTTAAATATCGAGTTTCGTAACGATCAAACAAAAAGTGCGACCCGCGTTTAACAGGACAAATATATATATATATTTAGATATAATTTTGAACGGACCTCATTTTCGTCATCTCCTGGGTAGGATCGATGGACATTTGAAGACATTTTTCGAAACTCGCGCCATGAGTACGACCTCAATAGCTGATTTACCTTAAGGGAAATCTGCTAAAAAATCCGATTAGTCGAAGTGGGTGTTTACTGAAAGCTAAAAACAAGAATGGCCGAATAACCTCCAGTTACTGGAAAATGTACAGAATAACAATCGTAGGCCATCAATAATTTGACAATATTGGTTTTATAACTCTCGATCCAATACGTAATAACGGAGATGTTTGGACTTTTGGAATTACCCCTCTCCCTAACTCTGCCCCGATTTTAGCAATAAACGAATATGGTTTCAGTGTTCAATGATACTGTTAACCATTGAACATCATAACTTATCAACTGAGAACATCATCGAGTGAAGAAATACAATTTTAATTTCAGACGTCATCCACACAACGTATGTTCATTTATCAAACATAATAAATGTCCGTCGAAAACAATATTTTGTATTTAAGCTTGGAATGGGATATTTGATGGTTCCAGTCAGCGAGAATGGAACCTAGTATTTATGCCTTATTCATACAACTCCGATCAACAACATCGCAGTAGAAAGTTGTGTTTCGTAAGAATCCAAACACACAAGTGGGGGGAGAGGCGACTCTGGCATTTTTCCTTCAGACTAGGGTTAATCATAATAATGAATTCGTTATTCACCCGGTGTTAGCATCTTCGGGCTTGCTGTACCAAGAATATCTCACTGAGAGAAACATGCATCACAACGAGACTTGCGTGTTACGAAAGAGGACGGAGGGGGCGGGGACTTGTTAAACATAATCGACCAGGAATTTAGGTTCAACCGAATCCGGTCCAAAGCAATGTACAAGGGAAAGAAAACTCAGAAAAACATCAGTCTTAAGTACGAATATATCATATACTAGCTCAGATACCCGGCTTCGCCCGGGAATTCATTTGAGGCTGAATGGTGATGGTATTTTTTTGGCAAGGCTTTACTTTGCATAATATTTTGACATTTACCCGTCCCAGTGTTTAGGATTGATACCCGTCTTTGCCGTACCTTGCTAATAATATAATTAATTGTTCGATAAGGCTTCACAGTCTTCGATATTTTTATATTTCCCGTCTCTTATACATGTAAATACAATGAATTTTTATTTCAGGCCTCCCTTATAACCCTCCTCCCGTTCGAACCTAAACATTTTAATATAACTTTTAATCATGGAAGAATTAATGCTAATTGACATACCGAGTTATGTTAAGTTCGGTTCAGCCGTTAGTGCCCGCTAAAGTTGTAACGTATAACTCATTTATACTAAGGTATACGACAAAAGTGTATATAACAAAAGTTACTCCAAATAACAAAATAAACAACTTTTGTTATGTTTATATTTGCGGAAAAACCAATACGGAAACGATATATCGCTAATTTTTAATTTCAGGCTTCCTTATAACACCCACTCCGTGCACCGTCCATAGAAATGTTGGTATTGGCTTTATATAATGAAGGAACCTCAACTGCTAATACACATACCGGAGTTTTATTTTAGTTCGGTTGGAGTCTATTTTTGGCAAATAATATTGTTTTGGACTCCCGCTATAATTTTTTAGTGTATATTACTCGATTGAAACATTCGGTATACAACTAAATGTGTATATAACATAAGCTTACTCTAAATTAACAAAAATAAAAACAACTTTTTGTTATAAGGCATATTTTGCCGAAAAACCATATAGGGAAAACGAACATATTGCTATTTTTTTAAAATTTCATGGCTTTCCCTAAATATAACCCCCACTCCTGTTCATCTCAGAGAAAATTTAATATAGGCCTTAAAATTCTAAGTTGGGTTAGTTGTCATATAAGTACATTACCAAAGTTTCATAAAATATGGTTCAGCCGTTTATGCGTGAAAAGGTAACAAACAAACAAACAAACAAAACAATCAAACAAACATACACGAAAGAAACAAGATTGCAGTAGAATATGGTGTCTATGAGCATGTGAGACGAAATGTTATCGTGAAGATTTCGCGAAAAAAATCAACCTGTACAGACAGAGGTTACCAATTTGTATATATATATATATATATATATATTTTTATATACTACCAAACTTGATATATATAGATGTCAAGAGCGTGCGAACAAATTCCCCATGTGACGAGCTTCTCTTAAGTCCAAAGGACAGCTGATATCAGCATAGTACAGTCCCTTTAGGTGTGGGACATACTCATCTAGTCGTATATTCAAAAAATTAAAACTTTTGGCTCAACAGCCCATAAAAAAAAACAGGATTTTTAGCGAAAGTTCGAATCGTCAGCTGGAGTTCACATACAGACCAAAGATCGCTCCTGTATTATGCAACAATCTCACTCATGCACCTTGTTATATTAAGAATGATCACAAGGTCAACTTAGAAGCCAGGTTTAGTTTGTTAAATAAAGTATGAATCCTCACTTATATGACCATTCGATCGAATATTTTTGGTCAAGCACTTGTAAGGTTCATTGGACATTCAAAGACGTTAAAAATCAAAATCATTCCTCAAACTCAACCCCAATAACTGATTTCACATTACACTCGGTCACTTTCACGTTACTGTCATTTTACTATTTACGTCTGCGTTTATTGAATGCTCGCAAGATATACTTCAAGAATTCTCAGTGCGTTGTCTGAAACAGAAATCTTTAGTCTTAGATAAAGTCCCGAGCAAACTGCATACACGTCTATCGAAAGCCGCCGAAGGACGTACAATAACAAGATACAATGAATTTCCGAAGATACTAAAAGTAATAACCATTCACTGAATAATAACTACAACTGAGTTATTCTTCAAACCTAAAATATTTTTTCAAAGAAACTTTTCTTTTAAAAAACATTAGGAGTAAGTTTTCTAAAAAACAAGGGGGGCTCAGATCAGCTATGCTAGTTGAGGTCAACCTAGAGTCGTGGGTTTGGTTTCCACAAACACAATAGATAAAGTCCCTCCATGGTCAGGAAAAGGTGATACTTTCTGCATTAGAAAAAGTAAAGCACTTATTAGCTCTTTGTTTAAAAGATGAATTCCAGTTAGACAAATTCGTGTTAGATATTTAAAAAGACTCATCGAAGGGGCTGAGTAAACCAAATAGTTTTACTGGCACTGTCTATTCTCCATTTTTACTGCTATAAGAAGTACCAATAAAAATAAAATAAGAAAAAAACAAGACTTAAAATTAAAGATGTAAATGAGATGTTTAGAGGTTCAAACACTTGAAGTGAGGAACACATTAGTAGGCGTTCACAGAAGGCTGAATACTAAAAAATGCAAATATTTCACTTCATCATTGAATTAGTTAAAAACTATATTTAAAATATTCACCACCCTGCCCCTTTTAATCACGGTCTGGTCCGATTTAATAAGTCGGGCGCAGCTAGCCTTGAGGAAAAGGCCAGGGTTCAACTCAAGATGCTTTTTGAAAACATTTCCTCAAATCGATCCAACACGAAACGGACGAAAATGAGGTTCCGTTTCAAAAACTCTGTGTTGTGTGTTTTGTGTATACATTATATATATATATATTATTTATATTCATTCTTATTTTTTTTTATTTATTTTCCGTCCCTAACCCGCCGTCGGGGCGCGTCATTCTGTTTCCCCCTGTGAGGGGCCCACATTCCCAAGTAATTTCCTGATTCGTGTGTTCATGCTTAGTTCCCCTACTTTAGTCTATTGCCATCCTTCATCCAAGACCGACTGGTCCCCATACTAAGAGTAATGCTATTCTATATGGAAGTTCCGTCGATATCTTGAGAAATAAGTGATAGTCTAACTCTGGGCCTCTCAGGCCGAATGCGCCTGATCAACATTTTACTTACTTGTTTTAGTATAAGCTTCATTCTATTCTGATTAAAAAAACAATATTTTACGTTATAAATAATTATATTTGGTTTCCAAAGATCCTAGCGAAGTCTGTCCTACCAGCGTTTTAAATTAAAATTAAATTAGTTGGAGTTAGGGTGGGGGGTTAAATTATGTGAGCGGCCTCTCAGGCCGGGTGCGCCCGATTTTGTTTCGTCCCAGAGGTGCGCCACGAACGGAGGGTTAATCACGGTCTGGTCCGATTTAATAAGTTAATGAACTTCATTTTAGCATATTCCCTTGAGGAAAATCAGCTATTGAGGTTCTACTCAAGATGCGATTTTTGAAACATTTCCTCAAATCGATCCAACCCGAGAACGACGAAAATGAGGTCCGTTCGTAACTCTGTGTGTGTGTTTGTGTGTATACATTATGTATACATTCTTATTTTTTTTTATTTTTTTCTCTCCTGAAGTAATCCTCAGAAAGGAAGTTTATTAGCCACACGTCCCGTCCAATATATATATATATATATATATATATATATATATATATATATTATTTGATCGTTATCAATCTCGATATTTAAACGTTTTATGTAAAAGCAAAGATAATATTTGCTAACGGCAGTAATCGGACCAGGGTTAAGACAGGAACGGGAATTGGGAAAAACCTTAATTTCTCCGTTATCAAGCGTCGAATCGAAATATTGTATAAAACCACTGTCATTGCAAACGAAATGTTCTATAAATGTACGTTTTTTTCACTAAGTTGATTATAAACGGAGATGTTCGCATTTTCCAGTTTTCGGCATTCAGTAAAAACCCCCACTACTACTAATGTCATATTAACAATAAGTTGTCATATTGTTGAGCACTTTATTTGATGCGTAAATATCAAATATTGTTTTCATTGAACTTTTACTTTTTGAGATAAATACAAATACGTAATGTGCGTGGGAAATTAGCTTAGTTAACGCAGCCCCTGAAAGACGGATTTTTTTTATTTTCACATAGAAAGGTTGAATTTAAGATCAAACAAAACTTACGATGTGCGGTAACAGACAAATATATAATTTTGAATAGACCTCTTTTTTATTTATTTCGTAGGCAGGGTAGATGAACATTACGTCGAAAATCTAAAATCACGACATAATTTCAATTTAGATACAAAATACAATGCCCTTTAGATCGCATTTTTTTATATGTACTATATACATATGTTTTTACTATTTGAACACATATTTAGTTTTACCTTATATTATACATCGTATTAAAAATATTGTAAAGCATACATTAAATAAAATAAAATTTAGTTTAACTCCGTAATATATGCTACCTTCATTATTTAATTTTAAGGGTATATATATATATATATATATATATATATATATATATATATATATATATAGGTATACCCTGAACGAGGAAATTACTACAATCATTAGCGAAAGTGTCATTTTCAGCTACTCATTTCCTAATGATTATCAACCAACAATGCTCATTACCAATTCATTTAATTGGTTTACTTATTAAAAAGGTTTATCTATTTCACATTTGTTATTTGTCACTGTTTTTTGGTATTTGTTATTTTTACTTGTTGTTATCTCTTACCTATCTATTTATATTACAGTTGCTATTTCACTATGTACAATTTTTGACTTCTGAAAAGGGCAAATCATCTACGATGTGATGTCTATAAATAATATAGAAAAAAAAATTAAGGAAAACTTCATCATCTCCTTGTTACAAGTGATACTTGTTACATATTGTACCTGGGCTTAACACCAGAAGTGCATTTAAATGGATTCACTGGATGAAACCTTCTACCCCCCCCCTTCCCAATTAATCATAACTGGTTTTATTCCAGTTTATTACTTAATAACAATGTTCCCCGGTGCCATAAAGGCAGGAAATCCTGACGCAGAAAGGTGTTGGGCTGGCCACGTGTTACTTGCTACTTTCGTGACCGGTTGCGTAACGCAACAACCGATTTAAGCTGTAACTTAGCTCGCATTTATAGGCGTCATTACTGTTTCAGGGTACGTAAAACGAAACGCTTTAAGCGTCATCGGTTGTGACTTACACCAAGTCAAGGGTTTACCGAGTTAATTATACTTTTCTTTTCTCCAAGTGCAAGTGAAAGTCGTGAATGAGGAATATTATTATGGGGGACAAAGAAGAAAACTGCTGGAGAGTAAAATACATATATTATCCAAGGTTTCGGCTAAAATGTATTATTTGAACTTTCTCTTGTGAAACAAATATGACTTTTATTTGGATTTATTTCAGTACATTATTAAGTAGTCTAAATATATCCTAAAAAGTAGAGAATTCATGACAACTAGCAATACAGAAAATTATAATAACTGATACATATTAAGAGCTAATAAACTTATGAGTGCATTGGGCTAAAAATCTGTGACGGTGCGTAACTGTCTATTCGAGTACTGCAAAAAAACTAAATTAAAAGTTAAGTCAATATAACATGACATGAAAATAAAATTCCTTGAGGCTATTTTTAACCACACTAACTCAAAAAAGACAAATTTCGGATATATTTAATTTTAGAAGCTAGTCAGAACTTAATTGTAAATATTTAACATTACCTCCTAAGACCAGAAATTCCAAGACAGTATAGTCTTCTTCTTTTTTTTTTTAATTAAAACAGTATCCGGCAATAGTACCTTTGAAATTGAATATACTACCAAGTTTTATGCTGATAAATAGTATAATCCGCATACCATGGTTATCAAATGAACTTAGCAAAATAAATGTAACACAATATCCCTATGCTGTTTTTACATTTGCTTTGTGAGTTAACTAAAGATAAAAACGCTCTCGAGAACGCCAAGGAAGACTTAAATCGTTTTTATTTAAGTATTCAGCAGCGAAAAATAATTTTAGACCCTCCACCCCTTTTTAACTACAACATCTGTAGGAAAGTAATGAATTGGGTTTCCATTTTTCTGAAGCTATGTCCATTTTTTTATTTTTATTTTATTATTTTATTTTTCTGAAGCAACATCTTTATAAGATTTGTTTGAGTTAAATCATATTGAAGTTAGGTTATTTATTAACGTCCACTTTATGGAACTACGTCTAATTTGGAACGGGCTATCTACAAGTTACAACCCTTTTCTACACAGGGTAGGTCTAAGGATTCCATTTATTGAGTTTGTCAATAAATCAAACAGATTCTTAGTTGATTAAAAAAATATTTCAGGGCTTTAAATATTCAGCCAGAGTTGGAGAAATTCTGACGGCGACAGGAACACTCCGCTAGTCAACATAATAATATTTTATCAGACCCAGAAATAAATACCTGAGAATTATAACAACGTTTCAGCTCAAAAAGATTTTTTTAAGCCACCAAAGTGATCGTCCGTAATTTATATTAAAAATTATTTTCTCGATATTTCAATTGTATCCACGCCGACTAACTCCATCACAGATATGACAGAAGTATCATAGATAGTGGGAGACATAACCTTTTCTTTCATATACTTCTTCTTAAAATCTAATCTGCATAGTTATTCAAAACAATAATATTCATTGCCAGAATAACATACTTCAATGCATAGCCTTTAATTATTATTATTCAATATCGGAGTCAGACTTTACTAATGACTTTCATTTTAAGTTAATTAGTTTTAATTAAACTGCGAAAATTCACTCTAAAAACTGGTGCTTGATTAAGAACAATGGTATTTTTTCACTGCTACTCTATTCGGACACATTCTGTGAAATTTCAATATGGCAAGTGTGTTCCATGTGTCACCACATTAATAATTTGTTTTAAATATGTAATTTAAGTTTTTTTGTTATTAACTCCATAACTCATGTTGCTAAAGTTACCAGGTACCTGTTGAAAAGAATATTATTATTTATTAACGTATTGGGGAGTGTTATCTACAAGATACCGCCCTTTTCTAGCCAGGGGACTAAGGATTTCCTTCAATGACATCCTCACTAAATGAATTCCTATTGTCCAGTCGGGAATCGAACTCGCCACTCTAGGTTAACAATGCGAGATTAAATGCAACGCTTTAACCCACATGGCTAACTTGAGCCCCATTTAAAACTAATAAAAATTAATTATATATATTGCCTATAATTAATAAGTAATGAAATGAACATTATTTTAGTAAAGTGTATTAGATACTGATGAATAATAAATAAATTTAATATTTCAACTTATATTTTTTATGGTAATTGGAATAATTAAAATATCTTGTTCTATATAACAACTCTAAGGCCATTAATATTTCTTCATGCCTCATTTTTAATTGTGTATTAAATTGTTTGAAATCCATTTCTTTTTAAAGGATTTCCAATTTATATTTCTGCCTTGTAAGATTAATTATATTCAGTAATTAGTTTGTTAAGCTTTATAAAACTGATTTTGTTTTCATGTATATGTGCATGTATGTTCCGTTCTCTCTTGTCTTACGAGAGACTACTTATATTATAATATAATCTACTTTACGCATTGAAAGTTATCTAACGGCAAAACTTTGCCAAAACATGTATTCCTATGAAATAATATACGTTTGAAGAATCAGCAACCAAAACGGTCAAACTAAAAGTGAAAATTAAAAGGAATTTTCCTTTAAATGGCTCAAAATGCCACTACATTACTGAGATATTCAAAACTATTTTCAGAAGCGGGAATGCCATTTTTGAGCAGAGAGTCGGTGGCCAGCGGCAAAAGTAGGTGTATATGTGACTTGGCCAGGTGGCAGCTTTCTCTGGGGCTCTTCTGCCTCTCCAATGGGAGCGATTTATAACCGGGGTGGGAGGTTTCACTCCAGGAAGAGCAGAAAGGTTATCCAAGACTGGACTGGCCGGGTTCACCTGGACTTGCACGCTTACTTCCGATCTGCCTCTTACCAACTCCCAATCCGGTATCTTGTTCCTTGTCGTACATCAACAATTTTAATTGACTCCAATAAATAATTATCAGTTCCGTTGGCTGGAGAATCAGCTTAGTTTAATAAAAAGTATCCTTATGTGACAAATGTTTTTTTAGACAGTATTACATGTGTATAGAATTTGTAAATATTGGTTGAAAGGATGTCTGCTACATAGATTATATATATATATATATATATATAAAATATAAATACAAAATAAAAATATAACGAAAAAAAATAGCAAGACCAAATTCAACACAACTATAAAAATGGAAGAAACTTAGAACTCAAAAGAGAAAACGAAGCCAAAAATAAAATAGGAATAATCGAGAAAGCCTAATAATTAAATACAACGATGAGTACTAAATTATATAACCTCCCATGGGCTCGGAGCCATGTGATTTAAATCGTTGGCCTTAATCACACACGGTAAACTTAGAGTGGCGAGTTCAATTCCCGTGAGGGCAATTGAAATTTATTTAATGACGAACTCATTAAATAAAATAATTAGTCCCACCCTGGCTAGAAAAGGGTGGTAAACTGTAGGCAACCCATCCCAATTAGCCATAGTTACAAAATGTACACTTTAATAAATTATAAATAAAGAGATTACGCAAATGTTATAGTTAAAAATAAAATTTGGAAAACATTTTTAAAACCTTTTATAAAAGCATTCATAACTATACAAGCACATCTAATAAAACACAGGCAAAAGTTTAAACTAGAGGTAACACGTATTAGCAGATTTCCCTTAAGGGAAATCAGCTATTGAGGTCGTACTCATGACGCGAGTTTCGAAAAATGTCTTCAAATGTCCATCGATCCTACCCAGGAGATGACGAAAATGAGGTCCGTTCAAAATTATATATATATATGTATATCTATATATATATAAAATTGTAACCTCTGTCTGTACATTGATTTTTTTCGCGAAATTTCACGATAACTTTTCGTTTCACATGTCATAGACACCATAACTGCATTTTGTTTCTTTCGTGTTCTGTTTGTTTGTTTGTTTGTTTATTTGTTTTGTTTGTTTCATTTGTTTGGTTTGTTTGTTTGTTCCCTTTTCATCGCATAAACGGTAACCGGAATTTATGAAACTTGGTATGTATATTACTACTAGCCCTACTTAGGATTTAGGCTATTTTAATGTTCTCTAAGACGAAAGGAGTGGGGGTTATAAGGGAGGCCTGACCGAATTTAAAAATAGCGATCTTTCTTTTTCTATTGCTTTTTCAGCTAATTTGCTCATAACAAAAGTTTGTTTATTTTGTAATTTAGAGTGTAACTTTTGTTATATGCACTTTTGCCGTATACGGAAGTATAATGAGTTATTCGCTAAAACACTATAGCGGAGGGAGTCCACAATTTATATTTAGGCAAAAAGACTCAACCGAACTAAATCAAACCGCTGTGTGAAATATACTACGATTTAGTTTATAATTAAGCCATATAAAATTCTAGGGACGGGCAGGAGTGGGGTTTTATAAGGGAGACCAACATTAAAATTAGCGATATTTCGTTTCCTATTGCTTTCTTCAGCAAAATATGCACATAACAAAAGTTTGTTTATTTTGTTGTTTAGAAGTAACTTTTGTTAATATGCACTTTTGCCCGTATAGGAAGGCATAAAAGTGAGTTATTACGCTATAAACTAAAGTGGGGAGTCCACAATTTTATTTGGGACACTAAAAACTCAACCGAAATTAAACCAAAAACTTGTATGTGAATTAGTACTAACGCCTTCCTTATATAAAGCCATACTAACATTCTCTAAGGGAACAGGCAGGAAGTGGGGGGATTATAAGAGAGTGTCTTGAAATTAAAAATAGTAATGTTTCGTTTCCTATGGGTTACGGCAAAGATGTACATAACAAAAGTTGTTTATTTTCTTATTAGAGAAAACTGTTTTGTTATATACAATATCGTCGTAATACCGAAGTATAAAGGCGTTTATACGCTAAAAAATATATACCGGGAGTCAAAACATTTTATTTAGCACAAAAGACTCAACTGAACTAAATAAAACACTCGGTATGTGTATTAGCACTAACGGCCATTCCTTATAATAAGCCCTACTAACATTTGTTGTAGGAACGGGCAAGAGGGGGGGGTGTAAGGGAAGCCTGACTTTACAAATTTTTTTATTAACAAATCCACAGAAACGACGGGTAGTAGCCCTAAACACTGGGCTATGGTGTAAAGACACGCCTTGCCCAAAAAATACCATCACCATTCAGCCTCAAATCAATTCCCGGGCGTAGCCGGGTAATCTGAGCTAGTATATTATATATATATATATATAAATTATATATATATACCTATATATATATATTTGTCTGTTAACGCTCTAGCGGTCGCAATTTTTGTTTGATCTTTACCAAACTCGGAATTTAATCGTTTTATGTAAAAAGGAAGATCAAGTTCGTTAATGCCTAAATCGGACCAGTGGGAGGGGGGGGGGTTTAGAGGGGGAATTTTTGAAAATTCAAAATATCTCCGTTATTATGCGTCGGATCGACAAATTGTATAGAATAAATCTTATTGCAAATTAAATTTGCTATAAATATTGTTCTATACGTTTATTCTGTATCTTGAATATTAACCGAGATATTTGCATTTGTATTCTGCGTGTGGTCACCAGTAGGCTATGTTCGGACTTTACGCCGAGAGCTCTGGCGGCCGTTTCTATAACTATTCGTCCCTCGTGAATAGGTTTAGAGGTTAGGTTAACTGTTTTTTGCGGCTAGAAACTACTGGGTTATTACGCCCTAAATAATGTTTTAGGTTTAGAGGTTTCTTACTACTACAGTTGTTATTAGGCAGATTTCTCTATTGTAAAACTTCTCGTGGGGAAATCTGCTTAGTTTACGCAGCCCCTGCGTGACGGACTTTTAATTTTATTCATTATTGATTTTAAAATGGAACATTTCTAAATTAGTGTCTATATGTTAATTTTTTTTTTAAATATTAGAATATTAAGGGAATGTGTGGTCTAACATTAGTAAGTCTTGTAGGTCATGTAGTATCTGCAAAGCCACACATTTTGCAGTTTATTAGTATTTTTTTAATTTAAGAGGATTATTATGCACATTTAGGCATGTCTTTCATTTCAAATAAATAACCATTTGTTGGAGACAACGACTTATACGAAGCCGTAAGGTGGACTTCGTCTCCTTAAATATAATAATAATCCCAAAAGAACAGAATAAAAAAAAAATATATATATATAATTTAAATAAATAAATAATAATGTATATACCTTGCTAATGGAGTAGAAAAATGAAGAAGATTGTGAAGAACTTGTATGTTGTATGTTCAATGTTAAATTAATCCTCCAATAATTACCAGTTGACATTTACGCCTATATCCTCGCTCTCATACAGCTGAGCTGTAGACTATCCTACTATCCTTGTCAAGAACAAAGATAAACTGTACACTGACTCATTAAAATTGTCTAAAAAGAAAGACAAAAAGTCCGTCACGCAGGGGCTGCGTAAACTAAGCAGATTTCCCACGTGAAGTTTTATAATAGAGAAATTTCAGAATAGAGAGTCAAACAGTTACGGGAAGGGCCCAAATTCGCTCTTGACGGAAACTCACGACTAGACCCAAAGTTAGCCGATCTCATCCCAGAAGCTAAAAACAGAAAAATGCAAATATCTCGGTTAATATTCAAGATACAGAATAAATGTATATAACATTATTTATAGTAAATTTAATTTGCAATAAGATTAATTCTAAAACATTTTTGGATCCGACGTATAGTAACGGAGATATTTCGAATTTTCAAAAATCCTCACCTCTAAACCCCTCCTCCCACTGGTTCGATTTCAGCCATTAACGAACTTGATCTTCCTTTTTACATAAAACGATTAAATTCCGAGTTTGGTAATGATCAAACAAAAATTTGCGACCGCTAGAGCGTTAACAGACAAATATATATATATATATATATATATATATATATATATATATATATATATATATATATATATATAGAAATTTGAACGGACCTCATTATCGTCATCTCCTGGTAGGATCGATGGACATTTGACAAAACATTTTCGAAACTCGCGTCTGAGTAGACACCGACCTCAATATTAGCTGATTTCCCTTAAGGGAAATCTGCTAATTATAAAATAGGGAAATATATGAAACGAAAGAAAACACTGTTATTAATTCCAGGAAAAATAACACAAGTTCAGAGAAAATATTATATAATATATATATTATTATACTATATATATAGTTTATTTAATATATATATAAACAATGCGAAAATAAATGAATGAGTTAAAACGAATACATGCAATAACATAAACAAAAATTCCGTCACGCAGAGGCTGCGTAAACTAATCAGATTTCCTAGGTGAAGTTTTACAATCGAGAAATCTCCATACGAGTGCCGAACAGTAACGGCAAAGGGCCGAACTAGCTTTTGGCGGGAAACTCCGTCCTACGTTATCGGCCCAAATTTAATAATAATTGCCAATATCTCGGTTAATATTCAAGATAGAGAATAAATGTATAGAACAGTATTTATAGTAAATTTAATTTACTATACGATTGGTTCTATACACTTTTGTGATCCGACATATGGTAACGGATATATTTTGAATTTTCGAAAAATCCCCTCTCTTAACCCCCCCCCCTCCCACTGGTCCGATTTCAGCCGTTAACGAATTGATCTGTCTTTTTGCATAATACGTTTAAATATCGAGTTTGTTAACGACGAAACAAAAATTGCGACCGCTAGAGCGTTAACAGACATATATATATATATATAATAGTTTTGAACGGACCTCATTTTCGTCATCTCTTCGTTATCGATGGACAATTTCAGGAAATTTTTCGAAAATCGCGTCATTGGTAAGACCTCAATAGCAATGGCATTTCATACCAAACAACATCTCAATAGAAATAACATTGGACATTGCATCTCGGGAGAAATCATTGTATTCTTAGTTCGGCTGCAGTAAGCACTTAGCTCTTTTGATTTCCCTGAGTCTGTTAGTTGATAATGAGTAATATTATTCTGGGATGACGTACAAACGAAACACGAATGTTACGAAGATCAAGTATGACTTGAGACTTGAAATGGAGGTCATTGCTTGTTTCTTCAACAGCTCAAGAAGAGCCTTGATCGTCGCCCTTCAACTCCCTTCTAACAGCATTAGCTTCATGAGTTGATTTTCATATTGCGATTGATGTTGGTTTAATGCTGAATTTATGTCCACCGAAGATCACGACGAGGATGCGAGCGGGCTGTAACTCCAGCTGTTATTTATTCATCGGTGTCTTAATAGGCAGTTCTTAGCTCCAATGGAGATTCCTGGACGGCAACACACAATTTACTTATGTTCGAGCAAAACGATTTTCATTCGCTTCAAATTGCCCTGAAAGCAATGGGCCGTAACGTTTTCTCTGCAAGAGGGTTGTGTTAGTCGAGTTCCTAAATGGTGGAATATCGTGTGCCATTGGTTTAAAAACCAGTGATATTTTAATTTTTTTATTATACCCCCACTAATCTTCCTTCCTTCTAGTCTGACTAACCCTATTAACGAATTTTATTAGCAGATTTCCCTTAAGGCATATCGGTCGCAATTTTTGTTTGATATCTGATTACCAAAGTTCATATTTAATCGTCATGTAAAAAGAAAGATCAAGTTCTTTAATGGCTGAAATCGGACCAGTGGGAGGGGGGGGGGGTTTAGAGATTCCTTACTACTACTGTTATTATTAGGGAGATTTCTCTATTGTAAAACTTCACCTGGGAAATCTGCTCAGTTTACGCAGCCCCTGCGTGACGGACATTCTTGAGTTTTGTATTATTTGACTTAATATTGAGTCAGTCTTCTTTCTAATAAACATTTAGGCGTCTAGAGTAAAGAGATATTACACTTTATGGTTAGTGTGAGATGAGTGGGGATGGGAGTTGCTAAGGAATAAAACTGAAATATATATATATATATATCTATATATATATATATATATATATATATATATATATATATATATATATATGACCCATGCATTTTTATTCTGATAAATAATAATACAGGCATCTTATTTTTTTTAGCAGTTTCATAAATCCCCTGTCTTGTTTCGATGTCGTTCGGTTAACAAATGTAACTTTCACTAAATCATACTAAAGATTTACTTATTTTAATTGCGTTAACAGAACACAAGATGAGACGGTCTATATATAATGACGTTATTTTCAATTATTAGTGTTTATTACAATATATATTGTTTCCGAAAACTACGTACATTAAAAAGGTTAAGTAGAGTTGGTCACGTATTTAAGAAGTGCGAAGTAGATGCCGAGTTGGCGACTGAAGAGTCTCGACTACGCAACGTCGACCGTTTTAGTTACAGTGCGTGCCGTCTTTATCAGTGCAGTGACCAGTTTATGTAAAGAACAGTGTAGTGCCGTGTTTACGTAAAGAACAGTGCAGTGACCAGTTTATGTAAAGAACAGTGTAGTGCCGTGTTTATGTAAAGAACAGTGTAGTGCCGTGTTTACGTAAAGAACAGTGCAGTGACCAGTTTATGTAAAGAACAGTGTAGTGCCGTGTTTACGTAAAGAACAGTGCAGTGACCAGTTTATGTAAAGAACAGTGTAGTGCCGTGTTTACGTAAAGAAACAGTGTAGTGCCGTGTTTATGTAAATAACAGTGCGGTGCCGTCTTTATCAGTGCAGTGACCAGTTTACGTAAAGAACAGTGCAGTGACCAGTTTATGTAAAGAACAGTGTAGTGCCGTGTTTACGTAAAGAACAGTGCAGTGACCAGTTTATGTAAAGAACAGTGTAGTGCCGTGTTTATGTAAAGAACAGCGTAGTGCTGTGTTAATGTAAAGAACAGTGCAGTGACCAGTTTATGTAAAGAACAGTGTAGTGCAGTGTTTTCGTAAAGAACAGTGCGGTGCCGTCTTTATCAGTGCAGTGACCAGTTTATGTTAAAGAACAGTGTAGTGCCGTGTTTATGTAAATAACAGTGTAGTGCCGTGTTTACGCAAAGAACAGTGCAGTGACCAGTTTATGTAAAGAACAGTGTAGTGCCGTGTTTATGTAAATAACAGTGCGGTGCCGTCTTTATCAGTGCAGTGACCAGTTTATGTAAAGAACAGTGTAGTGTCGTGTTTACGTAAAGAACAGTGTAGTGCCGTGTTTACGTAAAGAACAGTGCTGTGACCAGTTTATGTAAAGAACAGTGTAGTGCCGTGTTTACGCAAAGAACAGTGCAGTGCCGTGTTTACGCAAAGAACAGTGCAGTGACCAGTTTTATGTAAAGAACAGTGTAGTGCCGTGTTTATGTAAATAACAGTGTAGTGCTGTGTTTACGCGCAAAGAACAGTGCAGTGACCAGTTTTATGTAAAGAACAGTGTAGTGCCGTGTTTATGTAAAGAACAATGTAGTGCTGTGTTTATGTAAAGAACAGCGTAGTGCCGTGTTTACGTAAAGAACAGTGCAGTGACCAGTTTATGTAAAGAACAGCGTAGTGCCGTGTTTATGTAAAGAACAGCGTAGTGCCGTGTTAATGTAAATAACAGTGCAGTGCCGTGTTTATGTAAAGAACAGTGTAGTGCCGCGTTTACGTAAAGAACAGTGCAGTGACCAGTTTATGTAAAGAACAGTGTAGTGCCGTGTTTACGTAAAGAACAGTGCAGTGCTTTGTTTATGTAAAGAACAGTGCGATGCCGTGTTTATGTAAAGATCAGTGCAGTGTCTTGTTTATGTAAAGAACAGGTCAGTGCCTAGTTTATGTAAACATCAGTGTAGTGCCGCGGTTATGTAAAGAACAGTGTAGTGCCGTGTTTATGTATAGAACAGTGCAGTGTCGTTTTTTTGTAAAGAAAAGTGCAGTGACCAGTTTATGTAAAGAATAGCGTAGTGCCGTGTTAATGTAAAGAACAGCCAGTGACCAGTTTATGTAAAAGAACAGCGTAGTGCCGTGTTAATGTAAAGAACAGCCAGTGACCAGTTTATGTAAAGAATAGCGTAGTGCCGTGTTAATGTAAAGAACAGCCATGACCAGTTTATGTAAAGAACAGCGTAGTGCCGTGTTAATGTAAAGAAACAGCCAGTGACCAGTTTATGTAAAGAACAGCGTAGAGCCGTGTTAATGTAAAGAACAGCCAGTGACCAGTTTATGTAAAGAACAGCGTAGTGCCGTGTTAATGTAAAGAACAGCCAGTGACCAGTTTATGTAAAGAACAGCGTAGTGCCGTGTTAATGTAAAGAACAGCCAGTGACCAGTTTATGTAAAGAACAGCGTAGTGCCGTGTTAATGTAAAGAACAGCCAGTGACTCAGTTTATGTAAAGAACAGCGTAGTGCCGTGTTAATGTAAAGAACAGCCAGTGACCAGTTTATGTAAAGAACAGCGTAGTGCCGTGTTAAATGTAAAGAACAGCCAGTGACCAGTTTATGTAAAGAACAGCGTAGTGCCGTGTTAATGTAAAGAACAGCCAGTGACCAGTTTATGTAAAGAACAGCGTAGTGCCGTGTTAATGTAAAGAACAGCCAGTGACCAGTTTATGTAAAGAACAGCGTAGTGCCGTGTTAATGTAAAGAACAGCCCAGTGACCAGTTTATGTAAAGAACAGAGTAGTGCCGTGTTAAGGTAAAGAACAGTGCAGTGACGAGTTTATGTAAAGAACAGTGTAGTGCCGTGTTTACGTAAAGAACAGTGCAGTGACCAGTTTATGTAAAGAACAGTGTAGTGCCGTGTTTTCGTAAAGAACAGTGCAGTGACCAGTTTATGTAAAGAACAGTGTAGTAACGTGTTTAATAAATCATAAGTTATTTACTGAGCAATAAGAAGTTTTCAGCGTATGCTGTGAGTAATAGTTAAGAATAATTTATCAAGTGTGTAGTGCATAATCAAATCAAATACACTTTTCAATGATAAAATCACTAAAGCTTGTATATTTAATTTTGCCAGAAAAACTCTAATAAACATCGTTTATTATTTTAGTAAATAAACAACATAACAATATATATATTTCTCTGTTGTCTTTCTAGACATCCCAGTTTTTGTTCAATCGAGATCAAACTCAATATTTAAACGGTTTAGGTAAAACTAAAGATCAAGTTTGTTAAGGCTGGCATCAGACCAGTGGAAGGGAGGGTTTTGAAGGAGGGAATTCCAAAAATTCGAAATATCTCCGTTATATAAAAAGAGTATAGAAGTAATCTTATTTCAAATTTAATATTCTATAACTGTGGTTATTAGCATTTTTTCTCTATCTTCATTAATAACCAAGATTTTGAAATTTCTTAGATTTCACCCTTCAGTAAAGTCATTTCGCACCTTTAGTCATAGTACTTCAAAAATAAGCGAATATATTATGAAAGGTGTTTTTCCAAGCTTAAATTCAAAATTTTGTTTTCAACAGATCTTTATTATCTGGGATACATGTAAATAATTAGTGTAATGACGCCATGAATTAGGATTTTATTTACTAACCACGTCTTCTTGGACTTTTTTTTTTTTAAAATAGAGTTCTGTCCTTAAACGAGATCATTAGTGTGTCGTTTCAATCTGCTTACTTAGCTCCTGCATGAAGGACTTTTTCTTTTTAACAATTTCAATTAGCGCGCATAAGTTATTACTTCTAACATAAATCAGATGAGGATTCAAATGTAAATAGAAGAGAAAATTATCACTTTTGGGATTTATTTCATGGGGCAACTTTTCGTTTTGGCGTAAATTCCAAACATTGTTTTTAATATATATTATGTTGTTGTTGTTTTTTTTAAGTTAACCTTATAATAGTAAAAAATAGCCGAGATGATATTTTTTATTTCTGGTAGCAGCAAAAAATAGGAAGCCCATTTCTCCACTTGCCTATTTTTGCAGGATAGCCTGTTAACGCGTGCCAACAAACTTTGTGGCCTTTTTTTCAACCAAAGCAGATCATAGTATACTGTTTCTTAAAATCTCAATTCTTTTCTTTCAACAATTTCAGAACAATAATGGAAATAAATCTCCAAAGATATGTAAATAGGCACCCGCAATTTTAGATGAATTCAAAAGTGAGCACACAAAAAAGAAACTTGGCAAAAAAAAGTTGTCCTAAGCTGTTACAGCAATAAAAAGGAAGTTTTATTGCATATTTAACCGTGGCCTAATTTGCTGCGTTTTAGCTATATATTTTTCTTTGATTGGGTAATTTATTTTGTTTATATGCTGCAATATTTGCTTAATGTTATTTTTATATTTTGATGTTATTATTGTTTGTTATATTCTTTTATATGAGTTAGGCTTTTATATTTTATTATATATCATTTTTTTCGTGTTCGGTTTCCTTTATATGCATGTACTTTTTTTCTTGCGCACCGCTTTGCTGTTTTGGTTATATACTGGTCATGATCTGGAATCATGGTTTTTTTATTATCATTAGACACTGAACTCGCGAGGGTTATTTGTGTCTAGGTGGTCAGAGGTCCAGTTTCGTTTTCCTTCCTTTTCTTCGGTAGTCCCTCTTTTCAGAGATCCCGTTTACACGTAACTCCTCCTTCAGCCTCGCCTATGATACTTCTCTCTTATTTCTTTCTGTCACAAATACTAAGAACACAGCAGTATCTTTTTAAAATCAATTTTATGTATAAATACTTAACTTACTGGCTTGTGTGCCCATATGTTGAACTATTATTTACATTTCTTTATTTATGCCCTTAATTTGATTGAAAAAGTGTATAGAACTAATCTTATTTTAAAAGTAATCGTCTATAAATATTGTTATATATATTTGTTCTCTAATTTTAATATTTACCGAGATATTTGGAATTTTTAGTTTTCGGACTTCAGTAAACACCCACTTCTACTGATGTCAAAATAAAAAAAAAGTTATAACATGAATCTCTTTATTCTAAGATCCTAAATGTTCTTTCCAAGGGACCTTTATTATGCGAGAAACATACAAATTCGTTGTGTGATCAACTAAGCCATCAATTAAAGTATTGCGTTCTTGTTTCGAGAATGTTCATTTGATCTATACCATACTCCATATTTATATATTTTATTCAACACTAAAAATCATGTCAGTGTTTTACAAAAATCGGTCATGGAATAGTGGGGGTTTAGAGAGAGAGAGGGGTTGGGTAATTTGAAAATTCAATATATCTCCGTTATTATTTTTCGAATCGTAAAATGTTATAGAATCAATCTTGTTAAATTATTAAAGCTCCACAATTGTTGTTCTATGCATTTTCGCTGTAACCCAAGTACTAAGCGAGTTATTCGTACTTTTTTGTTTTCAGCCTTCAGTAACTCCCCTCCCCTACTCATCGGTTTTTACTCAGAAATAGAGTATATCTGGCGAGATGAGATTACGTATATCATACGCGAACGTGGGGAATATGCTTAGGCTACGCAGGTCCTGCGTGAAGGAATGTTTTGTTCTTGTGAACCACTATATTGGATATATACTGGTCAGGATCTGGAATCTATGTTTAACGCCAACCTTGAAGTAAGCTTAATCCACAGTTCTATCATTTTTATGTATATTGTTGCGAAAACTATGCAGATGAAAAAATTAAACAGAGTTAATCACATGCCTAAGAAGTACAAAGTAGATGAAAGGAGCCGACCGATGCTCTAGCCTGTTCTGGACAATACCCGCCCGGGATCTAGACGTGTCTCGGCATTCCCCTATGGTGTTCCAAACTATAAAAGAGACCCAGCCCGCCCCGAGTTAGTTTGTTCTCAGCTCTCGTCAAAGTGAATAACAGTGCGTTCAGTGCGTCGTTAGTGAACAGTGCGTTTTAGTTGCATTGCGGTAAAGTGTTTTATGTTGAAGAGCTGTGTTGAGCCGTTAATTCGTTAATTTATGTAAAGAACAGTGTAGTGCCGTGTAAAAGTAAAGGGACACTGCGGTACCGTTATCATTGAGATAAGTGCAGTGCCGTGTTTTTGTGAGCTTCAGTGATCGTGAGTGAGTTATTGAACTGTGCAATAAGGAGAACATTAAAGCTATCAGTGCATACTGTGAGTAGAAGTTAAGAATAATTAACCTAGCGTGTATAGTTCCTTGTTAAATAAATTGTGAAGTGATAAAGTTCTAAAGGTTGTGTGTTTAATTTTGCAATCCAAAAGAACTCTAATAAACAACGTTTATTCCTGATTTTGAAATAAACGTTACAATATGTTGCCTTGTGCTCTAAGTTATAGTAAACGTAGATTTATTTTTGATTTAGAAATATATATGTAAATAGCATTATTCCCACGCTTTTCAGCATACGCGAGTGCAAATATATCTGTAAATTGCAAGAAAGGTAATTTTTACTTTATGCAAATTAATGCCTAAGAAATATTATTATTTACCAACGCGGCAGTTCCCAAGATGGCTGACCTTTGGCTAATTACTCGAAGCGGAAACTGTTTAAAAAACTATACATCCCGTGAAGCGGTTGCAATATGCCGTTTATGACGAAACCAACTCGAGGGTAGCCGTGTCAACATCAAGGACCAACCTTTTACTGAGACTGACCATCGTCCTTGAAGGATAACCAATCACCTGTAAACAGCCTTTAAGGTATGCAACTCAATAAAATATTAAATCGTCGGGGTGCAATGTGAGTTGATCCGTGAAATATCTGAAACCACCACCGATCGTTAGACGAGGAGGCACGTACTGAATGCACGATGTTCAATGGAGAAGAAACTAGAATGAATGTGTATGCGTGAATGTATTTTACGTTGGCTGCGTTTTCCGTTGATGAAGGGTCGAAATAAAAAGAGTGTCTCGTCGTAATATGAGGATTGAATTGGGGCTCAGGTTAGCTATGTGTGTTAAATCGTTCGCCTAAATCTCACATGGTAAACCTATAGTGGCGAGTTCGATTCTCGACTGGGCAAATGAAATTATTTAGTGACGAATTTCATTAAAAAACATCCTAAGTCCCACCCTGGCTAGAATAGAGTGATAACCTGTAGATAACCCGTCCCAATTAGCCTTAGTTGTAAAAGCTGGACGTTAATAATTAACAATAAAGATTGAGTTGATTGAACTCGTCATTTTCCAGTATTTTCATCTCAGTTTAGTCATTAAAAGAAAAAAAATCCGCTATCTGAGGAGTAACAGGAAAAATAGATATTGAGTATGTACTCAAGTCGCAAATATTTTAGCAGATTTCCCTTAAGGATATTTTTGAAAATTCAAAATATCTCCGTTATTATGCGTCGGATCGAAAAATTGTATAGAATAAATCTTATTGCAAATTAACTTTACTATAAATATTGTATCTTGAATATTAACCAAGATATTTGCATTCGTATTCTGCGTGTGGTCGCCAGTAGGCTATGTTCGGACTTTCCGCCGAGAGCTCTGGCGGCCGTTTCCGTAACTATTCGTCCCTCGTGAATAGGTTTAGAGGTTAGGTTAACTGTTTTTGGGGCTAGAAACTACTGGGTTATTACGCCCTAAATAATGTTTTAGGTTTAGAGGTTTCTTACTACTACAGTTGTTATTAGGCAGATTTCTCTATTGTAAAACTTCACGTGGGAAATCTGCTTAGTTTACGCAGCAATGTTTATTTGATCGTTACCAAACTCGATATTTAAACGTTTTATGCAAAAAGACAACAAAGACAGATCAAGTTCGTTAATGATAGAATCAGACCAGTGGGAGGGAGGGTTTAGAGGGGGATTTTCGGAAATTCGAAATATCTCAGTTAACATAAGTCGGTTCAAAAGATTGTATATAACCCATCTTATTGGAAATTAAATTTACTTTAAGTATTGCTCTATACATTTATTCTCTATCTTGAATATTAACTGAGATATTTGCATTTTTATTAAATGTGGACCGATAACGGAGGAGTGAGTCCCGCCAAAAGCTAGTTTGGCGTTAACTGTTCGGCTCTCTTATGGAGATTTCTCTATTGTAAAACATCACGTGGGAAATCTGCTGAGTTTACGCAGCCCCTGCGTGACGGACATTTTTACTCTTTGGGACTAAAAAATCCTATAATAGTTACATAGTAAAAATTACAATCATTATTCAGACTTCCTGAGCAGCGAAGTCATGATTTCCCGAGCGAAGCCGGCTACCTTAGCTAGTATATATATAAACAGTGAGCACAATTTCCTTCGATCACCATATATGATATAAGAGATAGAGAATAGAGAGTGAGGTGACTTCATCTAAGACTCACTTCATTTCGTGGGAAATCTGCTAAATTAGTGCAGCCCCTGGGTAAAAGTGGTTTTGTCAACACCAAAGCCAAGTAAACACCCACACTGAAAAGTACAAACTATTACTTGTTACAATAGATCATTTGTATTTTTTTTATGTACGAGTATAGTCAGTAAAATATCTTAAGCATGCCCCGGGAACCCAAGTCGAAAGAAATATCTTTATACATCACAAGAATAGTGTGAAGAAGACTTACATTCAGACGAACATTCACTCTGTGCATAATTTAGTTTTAATTATTCCGATGAAACCAAGTGACCTCCGTTGATTCTCAGTGAACCTGACTTACAAAGGAGGACTTACAGGAGGTTTTGTAAGTAGAGTGCTGACCGATTGCGGGATTTGAGCAGTACAACAATGCAGTGGATCAGCATCCTGGTGCTTCGCGGTTCCTGGAAAGTCTGGGGCGTATTTGCAACGAAGAATGGACAACTTGTTTGTGGAAGACAAAGCATTGGCTGGGACAGGAATAAGAAGAAATCCATTGATGAGTATTTCTAAGGCCAAGAAGTATGGTGGAATTAATAATTCGTGTTTTTTTTTTATGTATAATATTATTGGGTATGGGAATAAGGTTTAATTGTTTTTCCATGCACAGTATTGATGGCATCACATACATTTCATCTAGCCTTTCGATACATGAATTTAAAAGGTGGTGTGTATGTATGCTGCTAAACACAGTTTCAGACTTTTGTTTGGAGTCAAACAGCAGCTATTCATATCACATCGAAATACAGCGTTCGCGGGAAGTTCTCCTCTACAATCCTTCCAAGAAAAGTGCTGCGGAAATGGGCCATTTGCTTGGCAATGTTTATAGCAACCACGCTTCATCAGAGACAACTTGCAGATAATTTGTTTTTTCTTCGAAGGATTGTGGAGGAGAACTTCCCGCGAACGCTGTATTTCGATGTGATATGAATAGCTGCTGTTTGACTCCAAACAAAAGTCTGAAACTGTGTTTAGCAGCATACATACACACCACCTTTTAAATTCATGTATCGAAAGGTTAGATGAAATGTATGTGATGCCATCAATACTGTGTATGGAAAAACAATTAAAACTTATTCCCATACCCAATAATTATATGTTATTATTTTTTTGGGGTGGGGTTAAGAAGGCAGGGTGAACTCCCATGAGGCTTGCACCTTTATTAAATATGTTTTTTTGGGACAATGTTGAGTTTCGGGAGTCCAAGATTTTTTAAGGACTTGTTTAGCACCTCAACATATTTCTTAAATAAGGGGATAACTTATTGTAAATATTATTTTTTTTTTGTAACAAAAACTCAAATAAATAGTAAATTTTAAGACTTGAATTTTTCTGTCTAGAATTTAGTTTTACTTATTCCGATGAATCTGATAAAACTACGAGAAAGCTCCAGATTTTCTGAGGTCTAATTACAGGTAACGGTTGGTTGCTTTTAGTCAGAGGAAGTTGGTTTATCTCGTGGCTATAGTTCATAGAAGACCTTATTAAATGCAACTACCCTAAATTACGTCGGCACAGATGGGATAAAAGACTTTCCCAGAATAAAAAGTAGGACACACTATAGCTGCATAAACTAAGCAGATCTCCCAAGTCCTCCTATGACGCACTACTAATCTCATCTCACCATGTATTCTCTATTTCTATGTAAACATCCGATGATTAGGAGTGGGGGTTTACAAAATTCTGAAAACAAGAAAATACGAATAACCCTCTTAATACATGAGGTACGAATAAATTAACTGCGCGACAATTGCAGAACATCAATATTTTAACTATATTGGTTCTATAACATTTATCGATACGACTGATAATAAAGAAGATAACTTGAAGTTTCGAACCTCCCAATTCCTGATCCAATTTCACCCATTAAAAAATTTGAACATTAGATTAAAATTGAACTGTTAAAATCTTCAACAAGTTCTACAAGGAGGAACGAAGTATTAATATGTCGCCCCAGAATTACCCACACAAGGTTCACACATCAGCACTTAATGAAAAGGGAAGAACCTCCAACCTGCACTGCTTCTGGAGTAGAGCTCACAGTTGCACACATACTTACTGAGTGTAGAAGGTATGAGGACATCAGAAAGTCCCTTGTATGTCAGAAGAACTTTCAGAAATACTAGGGGACGATAGCCACTCAATTAAAAAACAAAAAATTAAGATAAGTATTTACAAATAAAATAGATTTTAAAAAGATACTGCTGTGTTTTTGGTGTTTGTGGCAGGATCAGTGATAGAAAAAAATAGGAGAGACCCATCATAGGCGAGGCTGAAGGAGGTACCACGTGTGGACCTCTTTGAAAAGGACAACCGTAGGAAATGAAACGAAGTTAGACCTTTGACCACCTAGGCACCAATAACCCTTGCGAGACTTATGACAATAAAAAAAAACTTCGACCCAAGACAGGAAATTCTTAATTGATGTCGTCATCACACTACCTATTTACATGTATCTCACACAATAAAAGTTCAATGGAGACAATAATTAGTATTTAATCTTCGAATAATATGGTTCATGATAAAACAGCTTATTATCAATATTAATAGAACTTATTAAATTTGCAGAAAGATTGGTTGTATACAATTTTTCGATCCTACTTATAATAACGAAGATATTTCTATCTTCAAAATCCTCCTATCCCGTAACATTAGTCCGATATCAGCCATTAGCAATGATCTTTATTTTAGCAGATTTCCCTTAGGGGAAATCAGCTATTGAGGTTGTACTCACGAAGAACTTTTGAAGATTACGAAAATGAGGTCCATTCAAAACTGTATATATATATATATATATATATATATATATATATATATATATATATATTTGTCTGTTATCGCTCTAGCGGTCGCAATTATTGTTTAATCGTTACCAAACTCGATATTTAGTCGTTTTATGTAAAAAGAAAGATCAAGTTCGTTAACGGCTGAAATCGGGCCTGGGGTGGGGGGCCATAAAGGGGAGGATTTTCGAAAATTCGAAATACCTCCGTTACCTTAGGTCGGATCGAGAAATTGTACAGGATCAATCTTATTGCAAATAAAAATTACTATAAATATTGTTAAATACGTTTATTCAATATCTTGATTATTAACCGAGATATTTGCATTTTTTAGTTTTCAGCCACCAGCAAACCGCCACTTCTACTCATGTTACATAAACAATACTCTGCTACATAATAAATTACATTATTCGAAGTTTAAATACCAAAAATTGTATTGAAGAGACCTTTATTATACGAGATACATGCAAATATGTTCTGGTGATCCCCCCTATCTTAAGGTTTTGGAATACTAAAATTTGATTGATTGAGATAACAGTTATTCTGGCTCATTATTAAGGTCTCTAGTACAGTACTAGATATAGTAAATAGTTGTCACTAAAATTAATATGTTAAATTCTGATATATTTCAGTAATTGTTTTTCTTTCCGGTGTGAGGCGGGTAGAAACTTTTGCTTACATTTCTAAAATACCGCTTCCTGTCGGCAGTTTATTGAAATTGGATGAAACATTTCTTATTTCCGTTTGTAGTTATTCTGATTGGTGTTGTGTTACCAGTAAGTATATTTATCTATTACTAAACTTCACGTGGGAAATCTGCTTAGTTTACGCAGCCCATGCGTGACGGACTTCTTACATAAAAAGTCTAATTGACGGGATTGGTAACTATCAAACAAAAACTGCGAACACTTGAGCGTTATTATTAAAAAAATATATAAATAGTTTTGAACGAAGCTCGTTTTCGTCGTATTTAGCCCGTATTAGTAGTTATCTCAAAACGTAAAAGTTCAATGAGACCAATATTCGGTATTTAGGCTTCAAATAACGTAACTCATAATATAACAGCTTATTGTTAATATGACATGAGTAGGAGTGGGGGTGTATTGAAGGCCAAATGCTAAACAAATGGTTCTAAACTATTTCTCAATCCGACGCATATTAGCGAAGATATTTTGAATTTTCGAAATTCCACCCTCGAAACCTCCTCCACCAAAAATCGGATTACAGTCATTAATGAACTTCCTCATGGACCTCATTTTCGCCATCTCCTGGGTAGGATCGATGGGAAATTTAAATATTATATTTGAAAACCGCTTCGTGAGTGCAATTTCAATAGGTGATTTCCCCTAAGAGAAGTCTCCTGATGACTGCTTTCTACAAACAATCCAGTAAAACATGCGACAGGCCTGAAAATGTGTTTAATTTTCTGACGGCTGGAAATTAAAATAAAATGGAAAATCTCTAGAGAGAGTCTAGATCCAAGGGCCGTCAGGTCAACATCCAGGACCTTCGGGCACTGACAATGATTCACTGCACCGAAAGCGCTCTGCCGTTAATAAATTGTTACAGTGGAAGCGTAGCCAATTCTTTCATCCTACTTACATTAGAAGTCAATTCCACCTGCCAGAATTCCAACTCACAACTCGGAAAAATCACTGTTAATATTCAAGAGGAAATAATATTCAAGATAGAGCAAATTAAAGTTGCATCATAGATAGATAGATAAATAGATATTTATTTGCTAAAGATAAATCTTGTACAATTAATAACAATATAGTTATATTTTGTTTCATTTTGAGTTTGGCAAATCCATAACAATGTTTTTACAATAAACAGTGACATAGATTTCATGAAGTGAATTTAATATATTTTTTAATTTTTATATATATATTTTCAATATAATTAATAATCATATAATCAATAATTATAATTAATTATAATCTAACTAATTCTAACGGTAAACGTAATTTAACACTGTATAATACCTGTATCATTGAATTTTTTTTAAACATCTAAAATAACAAGTTCTATACTATACTATAAAATGTGCACAATAGAATAAATAACAAAAACACTCACAAAAAGTAATATATTAACAAATTATTCATGGTATGAGTTTACGGGAGTCAAACGTTTTCAGAGCTGCTATAATGAACGTATAACGCCTATTAAATTTATTGACATCGATAATATTTAGCATATTTTGTATTGACTGATGATGAGAGGATGTTGAGATGAATGGTTTTAAAATATTCTGTCTGTTTTCTTGGAGTGCTGAACAGTATAGGAGAAGGTGGTATAGGCTATTGTTATTGATATACTGCTTGCAAATGGGCAAAGATCGTTGAGAAATAGAGGTTTGCTTGTTTGGTATAGTTTAATGTGCTCAGGGTTTCCAACCCTTAATCGGCTGATGCATCTTAGTTTTTTTAAAGGAATCTTGAATATCTCTGGAATATGCTGGATGGAATATGAACCAATTGATAAGGATCAATAAGAAGGCCAAGTCCTGTACTGTTTTTTAAATATTAATGCAGAGTACACTTTCGGAGTCAACGCTCCATCCTCAGTGCCTGCTGACAAACACAAACCTCGAGTTAATTTAGCGTCCACAGCATGGCCAAAGGCAAAATAAACAACAGTCATAAAAACAAACACAATATAAAGAGTAAAAACAATGTTAATTGAATAATCTTAAAATTATTAATCTTAAATTAAACAATGTAAATTCTTAAAACTAGTCAACTAATAAAAATATAAAATCTAATCACTAGTCAACTACTAAAAATTAAAGCCAAAACAATAAAAAATCTAATAACAAGTCAAATAATAAAAGCAAACAACGATAAGCATATGTCAAAACTATAAATAAAATTAAAAAAAAAAAAAAACTACACAAATTTCAGATTTATATGGAAAACATATCACAGTGGGTAAGAACAACTGAAAAAACCACCCAGAGGAACTGAAGAGACATCTAAAAAATAAACAAAACCCCCATACTAATAATAGAGAGAAAATGAAGGGGGTACCTGATTAAAGCTGCGTTGCCTGGACCACGACCGCCGGGCGACTAAACCTCTGTCCCCGTAGAGAAGACAGGACCCCGTCTTCCGTTATTAATATTCCGATCTCCATTCGCCTGTCTGTCCAGCCTTATATGGGGGTCCACATAGTCCTTAACACGGGGCAAACAATTTTTCAGGGACCGCTTGCTCCTGTAGGCAGTAGCCCATCCAATTTTCTTCAACCTGAATCCTATATTTTCTGAAACAGGGCCCAAGTACGGGATGGAGACAGGGAACGACTTATTTTTCTTCTTTTTGGCCCGCTCTTCAACCGTGGCATCCTGAATGTTAGGTAGGTTTATACTGTTAGGGTGAAAAGTGCAGTTGCATTATGATTGGTTATATACACTTTTTCGGAGAAGTTCGTATGGCAGAGATGGGCGGGTCGCCTTAATGACCACGTTAGGAGTCCTACTGCCTGCAATTTGAAAGTACTATCCTAAGACCGGCCATAACTAACTTACCTTAAATTATAACAGTCAAAGAAGGCAACAGAGGTCCAGGTCCTCCTAAGAATGTAGACCATGGTTTTTGCTACCCTGACTCTGTTCGGGATTCACAGTTCTTACCTAATAAAGTTCTTTACTGATTGTATTCCTCGGGCGTACTGGATGCAGCTGGTCGGTAGATTAGAATCGACTATAATGACGAAGGTCGATGAGGAGTGTTCTATTGAGGGTGTGGAGTGATAGGAAGAAGTAGAAGCAATAGGATGTTCTGTTCCTGTCGGCCTTGCCCCAGCCACTAGGAAGTGTGCCCCGGCCACAAGGACGGCTATCACCTGCACAGACAACTATAGTCATTATAGCACTAAAGGAGCACGCCCCTCCGAAATCATATGGTCCATGTTGCCAAACGTTGCGTAAGGAAATGTTATAGTTCACTTTCTTCAGATAAAATTATTATAGCCAAAAATTTCGTTTTGGTCCCCCCAAATGACAACAATATTCCGATAAATGAAGCATTTGATATATTCACCCTCTTTGTGTACATTCTCACTTACAAGATACGAGTGGAGCAAGAATAGAAGGTAGACTTATATTAGTAGATTATACTTGTACTCATAATGGCTCATGCCTATCATTAGTCAGCTTGTGCAGGCCACAGGCTACTGAGGGATGGCTATCTAACAACTCTGACATCGAGTGCAATTTTCTCCACTGGTGCCTTTATTGGCAGATCAGATTTACTTCATCATGGGATCAACTCCCAGGTGTAACCTGTAGATACTATATTAATAAATATGTGTAAATATATATGCATGT